>OMNZ01016129.1:0-26080 GCA_900303255.1 Lesueurigobius sanzi
TTTGTTTTCTTGCTATCTTACATTGCATTTTGAGGTTTTTGACAATAGAGGATTTAGCCTGTTATGCATATTTTAGACTGTTGGGGGAAACCAGATTCCGCAGAACTACACGTACACTCTGTAGGGCGAACATGCTAACTATGAAACTTCTGGTCAACCAAAATTCACCACTAGCCCATCCGTCCAAGGGGAATGGATCCTTCCTTTAATTGGTTTTCTCCGAGGTTTCCTCAATTTTTTTACCATGTGGTTTTTGTTTTTTTGGGGTTTTTCCTCGCCGTAGAGGAAGGTCTAAGGATGGGGGATACTCTAAGCTTGTTACTCTAAGTGATTTACTTATTCACGGGACATTACATCTGGTCCAGACATTTAATTTGTGTGTGACTTATTTTTGATCATTCTTGAGTCTGATATTGATTTGTTTTTGTCCAGACCGACCTTTGAGATGACTTCTGTTATGATATTGGGCGTTACAAAAATAAATTGATTGATTGATTGATTCTGTAAACTCCAACAGTGAGGGTTTCCACAGTATCCAGAATAATACAACAGAATCTATCGGTTTTTGGAACCATATTTATATAGCTCTCTTTCCATGGAAGCGGAGCGGAGAAGTACAATTGTTTGATTAGTGGGGGTCAAGCCCTGGTGGTTTGTGTTTCACTGCTTTTCTACGAGATCCACTCCAAACAGCAATTACAGTGGCCCACGGGTGGCTCTGTCTCTGGGCTATGTTCACGCAGTTTAGTGAAAACTTCTCCCTGCTTTTCGACAAGTTTTTCGTATTAATTTCACATCTCTGCCCCACTGTACCACGTTTTAGCATCTCATCATGAAGGATTTATCTAGCGTTAGATGCAAATGCTTTCCAAACAAGAAAAACAGAGCTAGCAGCTTGGCGAACGGTCAGCAGAAAACATTGGTATTAAATGCTGAGCTGAAGTCCCCATTACCAGTATCTATGTGGGAGAAAGTTTTGTGGTGGAGAAAGGTGTGGATCTGCATGCAAACTGTAAAGAGTCCAGACAGAGCGGTGGACAGAATGGAGGTAATGTGTTGAGTCTGTAGTCATTTGGGGCACTTGGTATTTAGTTTATTTTGGACAGGAACTATGACAAACTTCTTAAAGCAGGTGGAAGTCACACACAATCTCAGTGAGAGGTTGTGAACAGGGATATTATGTGTGAGCACTACTGAGTATGACTTTAATTGGTACTAATGTCACCATTACGAGCGAAGCCACACGCTGCATGCCAAAACTGTGGGTTGAGTTGTGCCCTATATTTAAAATGGGCTTTAGAGGTGAGGTGAGGAGAGCAAGGCAGGGTTGGGACATTAGCTGAATCTGCCACACTGTCAGCTACATCAGTGTTTCCTAACCAGGGGTACGGGGACCCTTGTGGGTACGCGAGAGCTTAGAAGGGGGTACTTAAGGGAATAATTTCAGATACAAAATAAGATCAAATTGAATTGTATTTTTGATTATTATGTTCAAAGAAAAGCTATTCAAAACATGTAACAGTGAAGAGTGAGAGTTTCAGAATATTTAGTAGCCTTTTTACTGATAAATAGGAGTTTTAGTCCTAAACAGGAAAACAGGAGGGAGGGGGTATTTGGAGTGGCCCAAGGGGTACGCAGGCCAAAAAAGGCTGGGACCCACTGAGCTACATCAGTGTTTCCTAGCCAGGGGAACGGGGGCTCCTGGGGGTACATGAGAACTTACAAGGGGGTTCTTGGAATAATTGTATTTAAGTATATAAGTATATAAGTAAAGCTACCATGAAGAGTGACAGTATTTAGCTGTATTCTGATAAATGAGTTCTAGTCATTCGCATAAACCGTTGAGGCGGGGGCTACTCAGACTATAAATGACAAAAATGGATTGGAACCACTGAGCTACATGACTGTTATTGTTGAATTCAGCAAAACTGTTGTTCTCCAACTGGATTCACTTTCATTCTGCTATTCATACTCTAACATACACGGTACACGCACCATGTCATTTTAACATTAGAGAGAATGTTTACTGCCATTTGAACACCATTCATCATCTTTAGTCAATGTCATGATCAATAATGGACATTAAAGCGTGTGATTGTTTGGTTCGGCTATTTGCATGTGTTTGATCTAACCAAAGTGTCTCATTACTGATTCAAAGGCAGCTGTTTACATGCACACTCATTACTGCCATCAGATAATCCCTGTGTGAGTCACACTGCACACACACCGGCCCACAGCCAAGAGCTGAACGAGCCATGTATATTTTATTATGTTTTAGTGTGTGTTTAGGACAATTTTAACAGCAGCATAATATGCGTAATGGGGATATTCAGTCGCATGATGAATGGGCAGTATTTTTAAATTGATTTTTCTTTTTTGCTTAATAGGTCTGTAGCTATTTCAATGCTTGTAATAGAGTGAACCCTATTCCATTATGCATCCTTGTATTCTATTGCTCTCAGACGGCAGAGTATTGTGATAAAAAAAAACAATTAGTCTTTAGAGCAGGGGTGCCTAAAGTGGGGTCTGCGGGTCAAATTTGGCCCTCGGGGTGTTGCTTAGATTTGTAAGGAGTACTTATTTTGATTAATTTGTGACTGAATAAAGTTTAAATAAGACCTAATAACGGCAAAACAGCATGTCCTACTCAAAAGCACTGTAATTAAAGGATATTAAAAGATTAAATTTAGTCTTTAAATATGAAACATTATTGAATTTGTCCCTTTGCCCGCTAATTTGGCCCTTCGTTGCCTAGTTTGGCCCTCCATGGAAAAAACTGGGCACCCCTGGCATAGACTTTTAGTACCTGGACATCTAAACAGCATGTCCTAATCAAAAGCACACCCTAATTAAAATATTACAGATAATATATCTGGTTATATTTCGTCTTTACATGTATAACAGTACTGCGTTTCTCTCTTTGCTCTCTCATTTTGGCCCTCTGTGGTCTAGTTTGGCCCTCCATGGAAAAAACTTTGGGCACCCCTGCTTAGAGGTTAAAAATGAGGTTAAGGACTCATGTTAATTAATGTGCACTGTCCCATCTTAAATAAATAAATAAATAAAATGTAACTATTACTGGGTCAAATATGCGCCTATAGCCACAACATGGGAAGAATCTGGAGGTTATGAACGAGTTACAAAAGTTAGAATAGGTTTTTTTAATGCCCATGAGTGAGTAGCAATGCAATGGCGACTGTCCACCGCTGCTCTCCAGAGGACAGACTGTATCGTTGCCAAAGTGTCTATTCAGACAGGTCTTCCTTCGCCTGTAGAGAGTGAAAGTGAGAAATGCTCTTGTCACCTGCAGAGCCCGTGCTCTCAGATCACTCTGAAACAGACTGCACTTCCCTGGACGTGTGGGCTGCAAATGTCAAGTATCCACTGGCCCCAGCTCACACGGACAGTGGGAGGACACACATCATGGGCACCACTGTCAGGGCACATCATGTAACACTACAGTACTGCGAAGAGTGCAACTACGTACTGAACTTTGCACTGTGCTACAAGGAAAAGGTCTAAACTCTCTCACTGTTTTTTTTTTTTTTTTCAATAATAAGCTGTAAGAATTTATAATGCAGAAAAAAAGTCATGTAAAGCCATGGCTTATGAGAGTATTCCCATTTCCTGTCTCTAAAGTAAAGCTGCTTGTGACACACTCCATGTCAACATTATTTGAGCTTAAGTCGAGCCAGGCTAATCTCATACATTTAGATGGCCTGTTGATGATGATAGAATAGGAAGCAGGTGAAGGAAGCATCAAGCATGTGTGGAGTGTCCCATAGAATCGTCAGTTTAAATAGACCAAGTGTGTCACTTTCATCCAAGTTCACCGAGACACTGAGTCTGTTGGGAGCACTTTTTAGCACTGGAAGCCGTACTGTGTAACATTTTGTCCTATAAATAGAGTTATGAAGCAGTTATTTCATTAGATGCATTTGTATTGGTGAAAAAGAAATACTGTTAATAAAAAAGCAGAATGCGTGGTTTCCTCTCGTGACATATTTGGTTTTAGAACTGTTGTGTGATGCCTCCCTCTCCCATATGCCTTTCTGCTATTGTTTCCCACTGAGCCCATACACTTTCGATGGTTTAGTTGAGAGCAGCCGGTTTATCCACCTGGCTTCGTTTTCTCTTGTGTACCTCTTTAGGCGGCAGGCCAAGGCTTGGAGCCTTTGTTTGGCAGCAGAGTTTCAGGTATGTTACTTTCATTTAACAGGAAATTTGCAACTATCTCACAATATTGAATCTAATGCTTATTATTTTTGATCAGATTTACAAAAAAAAGCTGTAGAAGCAGTAGAATGAGTTGTTTCACAGCTCTTGCTTACTATGTTATGTCTAATGTGAATGTGTGTATTGCTAGCTACACACAACAGCAAATTTGGTTTAATTTATAACATTCAATCCCGGACTCTGCTTAGGATAGTGGATAGTATTACTTCTATGCAGTAGCATTGTGTTGTTGAGCCATGTACCTGAGTCTGCCCAGCTGGAACTCCTGTCAGAGTGCTGCTGACTGTCTGTGAAAGCCCCACTGTGATCTGTACATTGACTGTTCAGGAGGTGATGGAAGCTGACAGAGTGAGATGGAGGCTGACAATGATCACCTCCTAGACTGATGCTAGACAGATTATGCACTCATAAACATAGCATAGTCTTTCATCAGAAATTACACACTCAAGTAGATACAGTTGGCAGAGCATTTGTCTACTGATTCCAGGTTATGTATTGCTTTGTCACAAGAGTACATAAATCAATGAACAAATATATTGGTGATACGAAAATACTCCAACTGCTAAACTACACACTGACAGTGCAGTTTTAACACTGGGTTAGCAAAATAAAGCCTTTGAAAAGGACCAAGTACATAAATCTGAAAGTTGGCAATGAGCTGGTGATGCATTGCTCTAAGCAGTTACGAGTCAGGTCTCAGGAGACGCGTGCCCACTCACAGTAGACACATGTGATGCAGTATGACTATCTATTCAAAAAGATGCACCCCATTCACAAGTCTGAATGTTGAAAGACTAGGGAATGTAATTATGAAACAATCAAACAGCACACTTCACCACGCTGTTTGGTACTTGTGCAACATTAAAACATTTAGAGTCCAGCAGATCTTCAACTCTTCCATAATTAATCAGCGCTGGCCCTGGAGTGGACCAAAGTCACGTCTGACTGTGTTTAACTTAACTTGCTGGCAGTGCAATCCACTCGAGATGAATTAGCTCTAAATGGCTGCCGCTGCAAAACTGCAGCATTCTTGTCTTATTTTATTAAGAGCAAGTCACTTCCAGCAAAACACTGATAAGGCACTAACTGGGTTTTAATCAAGGGAGGTGTTGCTTGCTGAGGCTAGGTACAACGAGTGGGGGTTGGATCTACTCAAAAAGACCAGTCAGCGCTCATAGAGAAATTGTTTAGTCATGGGTATATATGGGTAATATGGATTTTTAATAGGAGGGAAGAAAATTAAGGCAAAGCTCAGGGGTCAGTTTGCTTCATAAATGTATTTTATATTTTAATTTGTTGACTTTATTGTTGCTGTTGGGATGTTTGTCCTTTCCATCAGTCCTTCAAACTTGTTGAAGCATCCCTTAAGGAGCAGTGGGCAGCCATTTGTGCAGAGCTGACCTACGTCCTTCAAATAATGTTTTTAATTGAGATTTGTTGATGACAGAGCCCCCCCACCCTCCGCGCCCACCTTAGACATGCCCCTGGTTCTGGTGCATTGAAAAAAGAACAGAAAGGGTCCTGACTGGCACGTCACTAAAATGTTTTATAGATGTGAGATGGAGAGTGACATGTTTTATAGATTTCCAGGGGCCCGGCCGGTGCTCGTGTCCTTCACGGTTGACACTTCCTGGGGGGTGAAAGCTCTGACACTGGAGCGCAGACTGGACCTGACCTGGAGTTTATGGATTGGTTGAGGAAAGTCTCATAAACATAAAGTGAGGGGAGGAGGCAGGCTGGGACAAATCTCCTGGACCAGCTCTCAGTGCACAGAGATAGCCATCTAAATAACGAGTCAAGGTGAACCAGAGGTCATCAGCAGACTGCTTACATTAGCAGAGGCATGCTCTGAGTGCATCTCTAGTTGTCCCACAGACATTTTAATATGATCATTTTACCTTCATGCAGGGAGTAATAAGCTAAATTGACTTTTTGACTTTTGCCATTTCGCTTGGCACATGAAAGGCCTACTTGGAGTTATATTTTTCTCTATATAGTGTGACTACATATATATTGCTCCTCCCATAGCCCTACGTAACCAGGAAGTGCGCTGTAAATAAGCTTCACTATTACAACACATCACAGTGCAGCTGGCAAACCAGGTCATGGGGAATCTTTGAAGCAGCCAGTCTAGATCTGTTTAGCATTTTCTAACCAAAGAATCAGCTTTGCAGGGGGAAAAAATGAAATAGGGAGAGTAAAGAGGAATTCTCACACAGGAAAACAGGTCAAAACACTACAGGAATGTGCCCCCTCCCCCATTGTAGTATAATTTGTATCTTTCTTGTTGTTATTCTATTGTTGCTTTTTTACTATCACGATTTTCTCACGATTCATGTGTAAATTGTCTTTTAAAGGTAACTAAAACCATCTGCTTCTGCTGGGGTTTAGACCCGGTTTTGTGGTGTTTTAATCTTGGTTAAAACCTGTTTTAGTCCAACTTTCTGTCCAGAACGTTTTGGCATGCTTCCCCCATGGTTTAGTCCTGGTTTAATCCGGGTTCAGTCTGTGATATTGTCCAGGTTTAGACCCAATTTAATCCCAGTTTTCTTTGTGATCCTTGTGTTTAGTCCTGGTTTAGTCCTGGGTAATCATCATTTCATTCTGTCCCTCGTTTAATTCCTTTTTAGTTTAGTCCTGGTCCCACTCACTATTCAGCGGGATTTCAAGCTAAACTCGGTTGGATATCCATTTGTTTTTTTATTCATTCTTTTATAAACATTCATTTCCAGTCCTTTAAGTTCTGTGTGGAAGGAGCTGAGGAACTGAACGCAGTCTTTCCCAGTTGAGTCCACACAACAAACTGCAACGTATGTTGGCTCTGCTTCACATTTAATAGACCAGATAAATAAGCTGGCAGCCTTACAAGAAATGCCTTGTAAATAAAAAAATAAAAAAACATACCATGAGAGTTTCGACGTGTTTGAAGTCCAACCCAATTCACTTTGGAATACAACAAACAGTGGTGAGTAAGAGGCTTACAGTTGGTTATGAAGCGCAGAGCCCCGTAATACACACTGGGTGACATCCCAAGATACTGTACCGGAGCATTTGTATTCAACACACCTCCATAATCAATAACAGGCATAAAAGTAAAAACCAACCTTGTTTTTACATTGAATGAAAAGCAAGATTTGTTTCTATACTCTCAACTTTGTGATTACATGTTGGAGGTGTAATTCAACTGGACACCAATTAAATTTTCTAGTGCAAATCGGCTCGTACAGACAGGCATGTTGGAAATACTGTGCATTTCTTGATTGGTTAATGTGCCTGTCAGTCATGGCCGTGCAAATTATACACTGGGTCCCCGAGATCCTGTGAGGAAATACTATGTTAGAGAAAAGAGTTCATTAGCCCCTATGTTCAATAGAGAGGTTGTCACAGTTCGACCTGACAATGTGGAGGGGCAGATCTCTGGTGGCTTTTAAATTCTGTATCATGCATACTGTGACCTTTGGTATTAGAAAACACCAGAGAGCACACTACGACTGAAGTGATTGGAAATGTATAAGCAATGGCAACAGCAAACTTCACAGTATACATATCATCAGTGGAAATATATTAAACAGGCCTAAAATCTTTCATTAGGATGTCTGTGCATTGATATTTTATGAATTCAAATAAAGCCTCTATGAATATGACATGATATTCATATAAGTGCCAGGGCTGATGAGAATTGGGCCTGGAGCTCCCCCTTCAGACAAGAGTGGAAATCACATTGTAAAAATATCACTTTGATGCTGTGTCCATTAGAGACAGAACGGCTCAGAGCTGATCCAATATTGGGCTATTGGCTTTGAAAATGTGGAGGACAGTTTGAGGGTTTGAACAATGATGTAATTGTACCAGGAAGTTGAAAACATAGCACTGCAGAAGTCAACATGAACGGACCAACGCAAACATGATTAATTAAAAACTGTGTAAATGAAGTGGAATACTACAACTGCAGGTACAGTATGTTTTTGACGAGAAAACAACGTTAGAACATGGTTAAAAGCTCAAAAAAGTCAATTTAGCATGATATGTCTCCTTTAAAGAGGTAAACAACCCCCGCCAATTCATCCTTCAAGGTTCCCGTCTTTATGCACAGTCCAATGCTTTGGCTATGCACCTGCCCGTCTCTCAGTGGCTCTGATGTGAAAACCAAAGGAGCTCTATGGCCTGAATACAAAAGCATCCTGCTGCTCCTATACAGCTCATGCCACAGAGAAAACATGTTTATTCCTATACAGTACAACACCAGCAGACAGTCAGCACCAGAGGTGGGTCAAGGAGCCAAATGTTTACTGAAAAGATTAACATCAACATAATATCAAAAACAGTGACCAAACAAAATTACCCATATAAAAGTAAAAAAAAAATCATTACTGATCATTAGTGTACTGAGTAATTGAATGAGCATAACAATCTGATTTATTTAATGTTGAGTAAGACATGCAAAACATGAAAGTTCTGATATTCCCTAAGAATACATTGTCAGAATAAGACAAACTAATTCTTAAAATAGGATACAAGGAAATTTAATCAAAAGCTGAGTCAATTACGCTTGTTTACTTTTGTATGTCACATGAAGCTATTGTTTTTTACACATTTACTCATAGTGGAACGAGTGACTATTGTTTGTCATTCAAGAGTACAGTTACATAGATATTCTTACTAAAATATACGTACTAAGAATTATTACAGATGTTGTGCAGAAGTAGAGTCAGTCCAAAAAGTACATGCAGTTGATGAAGTGAAGAGTAAATGTAACTGAGCCACATCTGGTCACTGTGTTTAGGGTCATTCATGTTTGGTGATATGAAAACATAGCAATGGGAAGTAACCGTGTACATAATGTCAAATCATGTGAAGTGTAATGTACACATTATTGATGATATTTAATAGGACAAACACTTTTGTACACAATGATTACATCACTAGAACTTGGGCTTTTGCTTGGGTAAGCTAACATCACAAGTAAAGAGTCAAGAGTAAAGTTGGTAATTTATGATATGGTGTGGTCTCTGGTATAAAGTGATGTATAGCTACTCAATGAGGTATAAAAAACTCACTAAATTTGATTCTTTAAAGCCTGTATAGAAATGTAGAAAGGCTTTTGGCTGCCAGCTCCATATGTATTAGTTGGAGTCACCTGGTTTACCCAAAACACCCACAATAAGGAAACAAAAAGCTTTGCTCAGGGGGATCAGTTCGGTTGTACATTAATTTACAGCACAGTCGTAACATGGTAATAGAATGTAAATGAATACTGGGTTAGGGTTTAAGATGAATCACATTAACATTGCTTGAATGTTCATGTTCCCTGAATGATCATAATTACCATGTTATAACATGTATAGAGGTTATGCACATGTTTAAATTGATTTGGTTTATTTGATAGGGACAGATACAAAAAACATAGACAAGCTGTAGCACAGTAGTCTGATGTAGGCCATGCATCACAGCGCTTATAGCACAAGCTAATTGGCTGCACTTGTCCCTAGTAGAACTACAGTAGAACCTTCAACATTGAAAATTGACTCTGTGCATAACATTCTTGTCAAGCTAGTGCTACCTCCCCGAGCGCCACCTTTATTTCTGGTCCTGGCATTATCATAGCATTAGCATAGCCTATTTACCTCGTAGTTGTAGATGTAACTCGATACATAAATAACCATCAATGATGTCCACATAAGAGTTGACTCGCTTTCTCCTACTCCAATAAGCAAAAGGGAAAAGGGGGTCAAACTGTATGTATCGAGCTACATCCACAAAGGGTAAGTATGCCAAGCTAATGCTATACTATGCTAAGACCGGAACCGGAAATGAAGGTGGCGCACGTGGAGCTAGCGCTAGCTTGACTCGAACGTTAATTTAGTGGGAAATGAATGAATAACAATTCAAATGTAGCTACTGTTGCCATGATGCAACGCTGTTTTGACATCATATGCATAACCTCTATAGGTACCATCCCACTGCCTCACTATTGCTGAGCTGTAAGGTAGAGTGCTACCTTCGTATGATGCGGTGTAGCGCTAGGCCTCAGTGTCTGCAGAGTCCAAATGGTTCTGTCGCGTCTCGGTGATGTAGTGTCAGTCCCCGGCAGCACCGCAACAGCCCGCTCTGGTCTGACAGTGCCATTATACACACAGATTCAATAAAGATAGAGGCACACCTATTCACTGCACTGTCTCGGCCTCCAAGTATATTCCCTTAATCACTGCCATGAGTTCTTGGACAATGGACCTGTCCCCTAAAACTGTCCAATTTTGTATGTGGTGCATTCAAGTGTGCTGGGTGAAATTGACACTTTGAGTGAAAAAGCTCAGTTCCACATTTAGAAATTAGTGGGCTTTCCATCCACAGTTTATTCAGATCAATGGACTCAGACAGTGGCCAAGCACGGGGAGGAGAGGGAGAGAATGGGGAGATTCAGAGTGTGCAGAATCATGGGGCACTCATGTGGAAGAGGTGTATTCAAATGACAGATGGAGCTCTTTAAAGAGAGATGGATGCTTTCATTTCAAAAGGCTGTTCAAACAACCTGTCGATTTGTATATCTGTTTACAGGCCAGACAGACTGCTTAGACCCAAAAGCAGAATTATGTTGTAATAATGCCTTGAACAGTCTATCTATGATACATATCGGAAGGATGAGGGGGAAATACCATTAACTGGAGTTATTGGAGCAGCTCTTGAGATACAAAATGGTAGATCTTCATATGTGTCTTCTTCCAAACTTCATGCACATAATGCAACTGTACAGCTTGCCAAATAAATCTCCCATAATTAAGAGTTCATTACCATTGGGCCTCCAAAAGGAAAACACAGCTGTAGCAGTAAATCTTTGTTTTTCTATTACCAAACCCTTGACATCAAAACTCATCATTTCATATTTGCTTGGAGTGCCTGGCTTTTTTTTTTGTATATATTACTATTTCCTTTTTTAGGAAATATTTACGTTGACATTTGATTAACAAGTCGATCTACACACACACCGACCTCTGCTAGACTGAGCGGCACATTGTCAGGCGAGTGCGGAGCCAGAGCCAGTGAGGCAGGTGAGCGTAGCAGCGTTTCATTTTCACCAGAGCGGGCGAGGTGACAGCGGCAGGTTCGGGGGGGCACTACTGCTCGGACCAGATAGGCCTGAGCCGCTCTAATCTGAGCCAGGGTCCTTCCAAGCGACCCGCCGCTTCAGCCCCGGAAATGGTCCAATAAAAAAAATAAAAAAAATGCGTGATCCGTGCCCCCCCCTGCCCCCCATCCCTCCGGCTGCCGCACAATCCCGGAGAAATTCATTACTGTGGCGATAGGAGCGCATTGGCTTTGTGTCCCTGGGCTCCATTCTGTGAGAGAGATTCTGATCACAAACTGCCTTTGCCTAATGTGGATGTGAATATGGCCCCGGCGCTTGCTCCCTCGGCTGATTTTTTACAGCAGACAGTTGTGCCAGCTATGCATCGAAAAGACCAGAGCACTGCAGAACACACTGGGGCATATTCCTCTGATGTAATAGATAGCATTCAGGCTATGCGTTACGCGGCTAATAAAGGTTTACATCCAAATCAAATCGTCCTTTTTCATATCATCAAGCATGGGATTTGACAGATTCACTTGGAGAACCATCTGAATCAAAATTATATACTGTATATGCCTAGCTAAAAGAGAAAAATATATATATTACATAATTTTTTATATATTCTGCAAAGTTCCACGATGCCAGAAGTTATTGGAACACTTTTTAGTGAATCCATTTCTGTGTGGGTTTCAGATATGCGGATAATGAGGTATTTTGATTGAGAGCAGAGCAGCTGATTAGAAGACTTGCTTGCATTCAGGTCAAGAAGCTCTCAACTCCAGCACTCCACTGGTTTAATCACGCAGCATTGTGCTTGTCTATCACCTCCTGTCGCACGCTCGCCTTTCCGTCAGGGGGGGTCTACATTACGGCTGCAGATGAACCTATATCCTTTTAATTACTGCGGTGACATACAGTACCTGCAAAACGCTGAGGTTCTTGTTTCTGGCCTGCGTCTCCACCGATTGAGTGATAGAAATGGTCTCCGGTCAGAATGTCGTCTTCTCTGCAGCGCACTGTGAACAATCCACTGTCCGAGGGCCTTCTGTTAAACTTCACAACACGATTCAAAAGGGTGCTTCACAGAATGGGGGCTACTTATCAGCTGTTGATAGGCGGAGTGACCATTTGGGACATGCAGGATGTTTTCTGGTCAGCCGATACTGAACTGGGCCGTGGTGCCGGGGATCAAAGGATGCACAGCAAAGAGGAGCTCTGGCTCATCTGATGTGTGGTTTGTGGTGGTCGGCGGCCCTTTGGTGATAGGCAGTCTTTGGGTGGCCTGGCTGTGGGCTGCAGCAGTGACCGGAGCTGTGCCTCTCTTTTTGGCACAGAGGCTGGAATGAGAAGAAGCACAGGGAGGGTGGAGGCACTATCTTTACTGTCCCGATGACTCACACACACACACACACACACACACACACACAGGCGCCTGCATGTGTCTCCCTGAGTGCACGTCTCACTTCAGCCTAGGCCTGCCAAGATGAGGCCAGTCCAGTCTGCCGGTTCAGACTGAACTCCGGATGGGAATCTAAACGCTATTTAAATGTGGATCCGCTTTAAACACCACTTACGTTTTGAGGCGTACTGTGCATGCATAAAACAAGCATCTGCTCTATAGTGTAGCTTGAGTCATTATCTGGACTGAGTGGATTGAGTCTAGGGCGTTTTTCTTCTATCCACAGAAGCTTCTTCTTCTAATAGATTTGTCGATAGTAGATCACGTTAAAGAAGGAGTCTCCACATTGAAGACTATAGGTTTAAAACATTCCTCTTTGAAATAGATGATCTGGTCAGCTACAGTTGTGCATTATTGTCAAAAAACAATCTTGAAACAAACCATTTTTCTGTCCTGTATTTCAGCTGAAGTGAGTTTTCTTTGCTCTTGGACAATTTTCCTGGCACGTTAGATCAGGGACATTTGAGTAGTTTCTGTTTCATTATGATTTCAAAAGAGTAAACTCAGTTCTTTGGCAATAAATGGCTTTGGGCAACCACTAACCATGAGTGGGAAAAAAGATTGTTGAGGCGACTCTTGTTGTGGTGTTGGGCTACACAAAAATAAAGTGATTGATTGGTTGATAAGCGGAACTCAATAAACTCCTCAGATTGAGAGCCGTCACAAGCATCTGCTCTATTTCTGTACTTGACGGTGTGTTTTTAAGTAGCCAATTTAACTTAATGATTGAAAAGAGCAAAATGCTTCTCAGTAGACTATTAAAAGCATTTTATAGGCTAAACATTATGACTCAATTTGTCACATCGGATTGTATTATGTTTATGTTTTATTCAATTGTATCTTATTCTGTGCATATTTGTATAATTTTCTCTTTGATTTTGCCATTATCTTTTATGTTTTGTGGAACCTGTGCTTTTGAACTTTGGAGCCAACATGTCTCTGGTATGTGCAGACAGAAAAAGGTTGAGAAAGGTTGGGAACTGTTGCTCTAATACACCAGAGACGTGGCATGACTTTCTTCTGAAAGCTATAAAGGCCAATAGAGTGAGGAGCTTGAAGAGTAGGCTTGTGCTCTCCTGTGTCCAATGGTGTATTGATCCACACACACAGACCCCTCCTGCTCAGCACCACTTATCACTCTATTTCTCTGCTCTCTCCATCCTCTCCGCCCCTGCTCTCCTCCCCACTGTAACATGATTTTCTTCTGCTCAGATTGACGTCTTCGATGTCTGAGAATTGCTTTTAAATGGGCTGTTCTGTCGACTCCATTGTTCGCAGTGACATTGGTTTTTAAGATAACCACTTGCAGCAGTCGGCAAGAGCTTAGCTGTTTGCTCATTTTTCTTAACTCATGTCCATTTGATCATGGCCTAACTGCTTGGAAGGTGTTTACAGCTGTAAACTAAACAAGGGGCAATCCCATATTTAACCAGGGAGAAACTTGACAGGTGAACACCTTCAGTGGTCAGTTTCAAGATTTCTGGTTTTGTAGCTTAACCTCTTAAGCCCTAGCGTCCCCATTTTTGGGGACTTGCCACTTTTAGAGAAAATCCTTGTTTATTTTAATCTATTTTTTTAAAAGTGTATTTTTTTCTTGGGAAAACTGTATTTTATGACCAAATATATAAATAGGATCCAAAATTTTCAATTACAAATTACAAATTTGAATTTTTTGGGGCCAAAAAGTGCCCAATTGTGCCCTATTTATTATAATGGGATTCCGCCTAGACTATTTTAAATCGAAACCTCAAAAACTTTTCAATTATTTATTGTTACAGATAAACAGTTGGTAAGAAGTCAATAATTAGCTGTAGTTACTATTTATGATGTTTATTTGTTTCTTTACAAAGTAAACAAGCTGCTGACCTGCTGTAATGTGTGTGTTTTTTTTTAGTGGAATTCATATTTTCTGTGTTTCAACCTCAATTACTCAGGCCCACTATGATTTTCTTGAAAATGTTCACATCTACAGTATCCCCATAGACATTCATATCATTTGAGAGCAATATGAAGCCTTCCAGAGGATATGTATCCACAGCAGGGCTTAAGAGGTTAACATCAAAGTAAAAGAAGACCAAACTTACAATTTTCAATGGTTAACCTCTTAAACCCTATAGGACCCAAATTGGGCACTAAAATCTTTCTCCTTCCTCTCCCTCTCTTCTTCCCCTCTCTCTCTCTTTCTCCTTCCCCTCTCTCTCTTCTTCCTCTCTCCCTCTTTCCTACTTCTCGAGCTCTCCTTCCCCTCTCTCAGTCTCTTTCCTTCCCCAGGACCCAAATTGGGCACCTGTTGGGGTTTAAGAGGTTAATTTGTGATGTTTTACTGAGCTGTGTGTTGGACAGTACCAGGAAGTCACTCCACCATCATCTCTACAGCGTTTCCCACATGTATCCACACAAATATGGACATGTCTGGTATCCATGTGGCGTGCATGAAGTGGACAACAAGACAAGCCACAGCGTCTTGTTGTCCACTTTTCCATTAATGGCAATTTCCAATCTGGGAGAAGCAAGTGGAAAATGATGTCATAGATACAGTATACACGCACCTGTGCAGACAGGACTAAACTTTAAAGCCTCTTTTCTCCAAATGTTTGTTTTCCTTACCTTTCTGTCTGGCATCCAAATCTCCACTTTAGTAGCGCCTACAGACACCAAATTACCAGTTTTATACTTGATTGGATTTTTCAATATTTAATTCCTGATGTTATAAGCTACGAACCCCAAGAAACAAGGTGAACTTAGTCGTAGGCAAAGATTCTTCAGTCTTCATCTGTACTCTGTAGTTGAAGTGTCAACGATGGACAACTCCTGTACGACTGAGAACCTACACAAAAGGTGAAATTTGAATTTTTACAGTCTTGTTCACTAATAACTCCCTGTTTAAGTCCAGGTTAAAGACGCATCTGTTCAGACTGGCTTTTAACCCCGAGGGCTAGAAATATAAGTTCTGTGTTTTAATAGTTTTATCTTCCTGTGAAACACTTTGGTCTTCTTTTGTTGTTGTAAAGTGCTATATAAATACATTTTGATTGACTGATTGAATAACTCGCTTATCCAAACCCAAACAAGATCCAAAATCCCCTCTGAACAAATCTTTTTCAACTAATATATCAACAAAATAAAACAAAAACTTAAAACCTGGCTATGCCCACAAATAGTCTAAAATCACCAATCCGAGACCATCTGATTGACGTAAAGACCTATTGGGAGTTTTCGAGATCTAAGTTCTGTTGCATCCAAAGAATTCAGTGAAAAATGTCAGAGCCGTCCAAGCATGAAATCCTGTCTGCGGTGAAGCCAGCGTTTCGGAAAAAATCTCACTCACACTTTTTTCCTAAAGCCGGAGCGTATGTCTGGGCACATTCACACGCCCGCTTCGCATTTATCAGTCTCCTTGGCTTTACCGCGAAGGGTCAGCCCATCTCAGAATGAATTTGGTTCTAATATGTCCATGGCGCCTTCTGAATAGTCCATTTAGAGTGCATTGATCCGTGTTGATTGTACACATGTGCTGGTTTAGCAATGCCGTGTGAATGGTGGCGCGGGGATGATTGTGAGAAAGCAAAACAGTGTGGAAAACTGGGCCCACATTTGTCAGGCAGAGGCTACAGTGCTGTAATTCAATCAATAGCCCATTTCACAGAGCACTCGGCGGAGCACATACATTCATCTGCAGGCCGGAGCTTCTGCAGATATCGGCTCTGCTTTCAGCCGTGAATGTGCTCCGCTGCATGTTTGACTACTGAATTTGTCACAGTTTTAGCAGAACAGAGAGCCTTTTATTGACAAAGATGAAGCTGAAAATCTAATACAAATGTCAGGGGTTTTGCCAGAGGAAATTGTGTTTATAGGAACACAGTCGGATCAACACGAGGGTGACCTTGCCTTGGATAAAATGCATGCCTGACACAGAAAAAAAAAGGGCTTCAAAATGATTGTATTTACAAATATTTGACCAAATAAAAGGACGACAGAATACTAGGCTGCGGAGGTAGAAGTGGGACAACCTACAACACAGACAGGACAGGATAATATCCGCAACATAAAAAAGAAAATAATAATATCGTTCAAAGCTAGGACCATAGGGACTGTGGACCAAAGAGACAAACCACATTTGTGCGTAATGGTTGTTGGATAATTGTTTCTTAAAGGCACTATACCTGATTTTTTAATCATAAACAATGAAAGAGGGAGCAAATAAATTCAGTTGTTAGTTGTGGTCCAAATACATCCCTAAACTTCCTCACACATTTGTAAAATCCCTTTTCTTCACAGAGATGAGTTTATAAGCAAATTTCACAACTAGCAGGGTCACTTTTTAGGGGTACAGTCACAGATGCAAGAAAAGAGAAGAATAACCTAAAGCTTGTACTTTTCTCTTTGTTTTTCAGTGATGATAATGACCACATTCATTTTAGAGAATCAGAAATACGAAGTCCCTTGTTATTGATGAAATTTATTCAACTTTACTTTTCCTGGTGTCCTTTATAGAGGACAGTGATACAAATCTGAAATTATTTAGCTACAAATTCAAAACAGAGATATCTGTTTTTGCAAATAAACTCTTCATTTTTAGCGGTGGGGGAAACCAGCACACCCAGAGGCAGACACAGGGAGGACACAGGGAGAACATGCAAACTCCACACACAGAGGACCGGCCCAGGAGACAGTAAATAGAAATAAAATGGAACACAGAAAATATATTCAATATGAAAGTCTCAAAACACAGCTGTTCCGGTGCTAATAAATAATATAGACTGTAGGTAATTTATGTATAAATCTCTAGAAACTGATTTCAAAATGTGTTGCTTGAATCAAAGCAACTCATTTTTTTTTTGTATAGTTACAGAAGAAGCCAAATCAAATGTAAATGTGGAAAGGCCAGAGGCAAATACCTCTTTGAAGTGGGGACAAAATGTATTAGTGAACATTCTCGAAGAGGGACCACACACAACTTACATAGGGCTGTACAGGCGGCATACCCAGTCAAAGTCCTTACATAAAAAAAACATATTTTCATCCAGAAAAACAAAACAACGGCAGTATACAGTGCACAGCCTCCTACTGTCCATATCAAAAGCAGGAACATCTGGGACCTCAGCAACTTCTCTCTCAAACATCCTGTATCATCCACTTCATTCACCTTTCATCAACAGTAATTAGTGCTTTGCCAGTTCATTTTGAAGAAATCCACACTGTTTGGCAAATCCTCTGTGATTTTCATTATTTTCATTTATTTATACTCTGAGCCGGCGTGTTTGTTTTGATATGAAGGTTTATTAATGAACAACAATATTTGTGACTTCCCCCAGATCTTGGTTCCATATAGGACTCTAATAGTGTCTGTAGCCCGCAGACGGACAGCGGTAATCGTATACAGTACGTAAGAGAACTAGGAAAAGGCCCCAAACATGTCCTTGAATGATTTTATGCTCCTCGTTGCCCATGAAATAAACACTGTAGGGAGGGTGGGAAGGCATAATTGGATGCAAGTGGGACATACAGCACACAGAACGATTGCAAGTCGAGCTATCGTCTGCGCTGAGGCCAAATCTTCAACAAGGATTTAATTATGCTGTGCCTGCATAAAGAGGTAGCTGGAACCTGAATTGGAGAAAAAGTTGGAGTGGATTGAAACAACTACAGGAAGCATATATGAAGAGTTCTATCGCAAAAACAGTTGTTTGTGCCATTGAAAAAAGTCTATGTATGGCTGTAAATTTCTCCTTAATTAACAGTGTTTTTGATTGCTAGATCTATTTTAGTGCCATTTAAACTATAAAGTCACTCCTTCTTAATCAAATACACACAACTTTAGTTTCACCAGTATCAACTACAGAGTACAGAAAGAAAAATGAAGGAATGTGTGTGAAAAATATATCTGCTTTTGCAATTGAACTCTTCATACACAGTATACACTTATATCCTATAGGTAAAGGCGTTGGCTGTTTCTGTCAGACTGCCCCAGGGCATTTGTGGCTGCCACTACTTAGCTTAGCCACCACTGAGTATGGAGTAAAGAAATAATTGTGTCACTGTAAACTGTTACAACACTTATTTTACCTTTAGTCAGTTCATTGCTATTTTTTATGCCTTAGAAGTCCTCAGAGGTGACTCTTGTTGTGATATTGGGCTATACAAAAACACAATGATTGATTGGTTGATTAAATATCGCAACCCTTAGTTACTTTTGATCCATTCTTCCTGATAACCCGTTATTTGGTGCTAGACAGTCATCGTCTTGTTTCACTGCCGCCTCCCCTTCCTACCTGGGCGTGTTCTGCTGACTCTTCATCACCCGGAGCAGCTCCTATCCCCGGAGCCTCATCATCTCTCATTCTAACCCCGTGCACCCGGAGCTGATGAAGGGACGAGGCGGGCGCCGACATCCTCGACCTGGGCAGAAACGGACCACCTCGCAAATAATTGGTTATGTTCCCGCTGATAAAAACACGCTGCCCCTCTAACGCAGTAATTATGTCTGTGCTGATAATAAGAGACTCTCAGGAGAATGGTATATACCCAGTGATTAGGAAGGCCTGGGTCAGCTCACACACTGCTGGCTCTGAGCATGTTCCTGTGAGGTACAAATTAAAGGCTTTAAATAAGTGTGTATTAAACATTTCATAAGTGTTATCTGTTTTCTTGTAGTGGATTTTTTTTTATTATTATTTGAGCAACATTTAAAGGAATAGGGCACTATTTTTCATTCTGAGATGTGTTCTTACATGAGCTGAGACGAGTTGATGCTGTACCTGTCTGGACTTTGAGCGTGCCCTCTGTAACGTAACGCCAAAGATGTTGTTAGCATTTAGCCTCTGCTAGCTTTTCCATTGGGGTTGTCAGAGGTTGAAGTTAGAAGCCACCAAGCTCCTCCACGTTTTCCCTATTTAAATACAGTTATGTGAGTAGTTACACGATCCATAGTATAGGTACACAAAATGAAACGTGTCAATTTTCTAAGCGGATAAAAACGGGTACTATATTTTAAGGCGGAATAACACCACTTTGACTTCCACGCAGTAATATGACGCTCCTAAAGGATTCCTTTTTTTAGGTTAATTTTTTCTTCCCTTCTCTTGTACAAAACATTTATTTGAATATTATGGATCAAGTCCCTGAATTTTAATGTTTTTGATTGGAGAAACAGAGCATTTGCATGTTCACGATATCCAGCTAAGTGGACAATACTTCAATACTTACTTAATCGTTTTTTCCCCTGTATTTTACATCATACTTCGGTGTTGCTTTTAAATGAATTTCCCCAGGCAAATACACAGTATGTTAAATGGAGTAACATACTGTGTGACAAAGCTACTGTATGTGGGATGTGCATTTAACTTATTCACATGAACACTCAGATGTGCAGAAGGAATTGTGAGAGCCAGAAACAAGTTGAGCTGTTGTTGCAGTAATAGCCCCTAATCAAATACTTCCTTTGTAAGTCTTTCCCCTAAGTCTCTCCCCTCGCTGCACTGGTTAAAATGGTTGAATATCAATTTCTTTTTTTCAGTTGTTGATAAATCCTGTTGACTTACTTCAATAGTTTGTGCTCAATAGTTTTCCTAGAATCTTTCAGAGGGCCCTTCCTAGTCCCCGCGAGTCCACTGCCTTCTCTGTAGTGATGAATGGCGGGACAAGGCACACTCTCCGCCTGCACAAGTGTGACCACAGCCTATTCATCACAGAGGGACACATTATTAGGAGTCCCACATTCATCTTCAGCGGGTGACACCTCGTGCTCCAGACAAACAATGGGCTCTTGGCTGCGACACTTGTTCTGGAGCCGAGGAGTTGGGGAAACCCTCGCTCTGCATCGATGGTGATTTATTCCACGCTAGATCTGGCTAATGCAGGAGCAAAGGTGTGTTTCTGCATGACGTCGCAGCGTGAACGCGATGGAAGGACCATTCGTGATATGCAATCAAAATTGCAATTTGAAGGGTCATTATCATCGCAAAGGCTGTAATTCGGGGTCGTGCTGTGATCTGAATTCTCATCTTAAACATGCAGCCAGTCAGCAGTCAGAGATCAATAGCACCACAGACACTCGATGGTACTGTATATGCTGACCTGTAAACACGCAGAACTGTGGAACGGACAACCGCAGCAGCACGTGTTTCACTCTTTGCCGAACACATGGAGCTGCTCCACATGATCACGGCTGGCGTCAGTATCAGGTGTTTGGGGAAATGTTTTATCAAATGACCTCCACTCACCTGTTAGAAAGTTCTACGGCAGGCATTGTTTTTGTTTCAGTCGTGTTTACAAGATAAGGCGCGATTTTAAATGTTGTCCAACAAGATGTCAGTGTTGTAGCTGTTTTAATTTGACCAACTTTACAGGTTTGAAGCTCTCAATCTTTTATGAGACTGGTTCAAAAAAGAGCATTGATGTGTCAGGAGGCTTCACTCGCCCATCACTATTTTTTTAAGTGATTCAGAAACTGTGGCCAGAGACAATTTTTAGTAATATTACTGCTGTAAATAGTGAATTTCACTGATTTTTGTCAGATTTGTGACTTTTTAACAGTTGTTATTTTCACTGCATCAGCTCTTATGCTGTAAAGTTCTAAAACTGATGTTCTGATCTGTTCCTTTCACCTTATAGGTGTTTTTTTGTAAGAGTCCAGGGTCAAAGTTGTTTGCCCAGGACCAATGTTACAGTCAGCCAATCAGGGGCCAGTTGTGCTGGATAAGAGGAGGGACAGTCTGCTTTGAAAACTTGAGATGTCATGACAAAAATTAAGTTTAGGGACAGGGAAATCTTTAAGGCTAGGGCTAGGTTTAGGTATATTTTCAGACAAACCAACTCAGATCTATCCAAAATTACAGTAGACGGTTCCCTATTCCTAAACTTATTTTTGTCATGACATCTCAAGTTTTCACCCCGATTGGCTGGTCCTGGGCAAACAACTTTGACATTGACCCTGGACTCTTAATTACTTGGTGATATCAGATCCTGCTACACGGGCTTATGATTTTTTTTTACAGCCCTTATATGGTCACTTTTTTTCACAATGATTTTGGATGATAATGAAAAAATGTGAAAATTGTTAGATGAGAAAACACTCAAAGCTTGAATTTCAGAGTATTTCAATGAGTGCCCTACAAAGGGTTAAGTCCACGATTCGCAGCAGGTGGAAGGGTCTAAGTCGGCGAGTAGGTGCACAGGGGTGTTCAACGTGAAGTGGTATCTCTTTGTTGCAAATGCGCAGTGACAACGTTTTCTTTTCAGTGTTCTTTTTATTTTGATACTTCAGTCATTATTTGGTAGATTTGTGTCACTTTATCAGTGACTCTCAACTTCAAAAGCACAACTGTGTCTCTCTTTCTCTCTGAAGGCGCTAAAGTGCTGAGACCCGCCGGGAAATACCCCAACTCTGCTGATTACCTAACACTTAATTAATCCTATTTCCAAAACCTATTCGCCCTAAGTGTAGACCTCGACAAACATCCTCTGAAGTGCATGCGTCAGTCTTGTCTTTCATGCGATATCTACTTTTTTGAGTAATCCGGTCTGGTCGTCTCTCCTACTTAATCTTTGGGTTTTGTAAATTATTAAACAATCACAGGACCTGCAGCGCTGCACTCAGTGCATTTATTACGGCACCATAATTTATAGCATTGGCTAATTAGGGAAGACAGACAATTCCTGACGCTGCTTACAGAGATCAGTTCAACCACACAGCAAGATGCAAATCAACAGTATCCTCTGTGATAAAGTCTCCTTTTCAAACACAGGACTCATTTTAAGTCAAAAGCGTGCTCAAAAGCAACAACTGAGCATAGAATGTGAACTGAATGCAGAAAATAACAATTGAAAGTTGTCAAAATGAGAAACAGATGCATTTTTTGTCCTAACTCCCTGTGTGTGTTGTGTGTGCAGCGCCTCCTGGTGTGCCGCCCCTGCACTCGGAGCACTTCAAGCCGTGCCACGAGAAGGACCTGGCCTACTGCCTGAACGGAGCGGAGTGCTTCGTCATCGAGACTCTGACCGGGCCGCACAAGCACTGCAAGTAAGCACTGTCCTCCCGCTGCTCCCGCTTGGAGGCAATTCATAGTTTGCGGTTGACATCACCGGAGGTCAGCTTGCTAGGGGCACTGCGGTGTCTGAAGCACTTTTTACTCACCTGAGACTAAAGGTGTATTTAGTTTATCTAGCACACTGAGCCGTATCAATGCACACCTATTTGCAGAAAGTAGAAAACCAAATTGTATTTAATTCACTTGTACACTTTTGTACTGTGTCTGCAAGTATATTTTGGCTATTGTTCTGCTGACTACTATCTGCTCTGGCTAAGTAGTAACTGCTCCAATTATTGTGTTTGGAAAAGTGTATTGAATTGCTTTGGAGAGCAGTTGTTTCAGAACTGTTCAAATGTGTTACAAATCTCATACTTATTCATGGTAAATTGGGATTCTCATTGGCGCAGTCTATTGCACAACATGATCCAAGCTACTGTAAGTGTTGTGAGTTAGAGTTCTGCCTCCAACAATTTGCTAAATGACGGACTTTTCACAGTTCGCGGCTGTATCGGCTTGAATTGTCTCACGTTTACGCTGACAGACCGACTTGTCGCCGAGGAGGAGCTGACTAAATAATGCCTCCAGATTAGATGCTCTGTATGAACCCGCTGGTGTTTGATTTCGGCAACTTGTCCAGTCGCTCCGTGTGTCCAGCTGGGGAATGGCAGCCCAAAGCGAATACCCGACCAGCATATAGTTTATAAGCCATGAGCGTCCAAGCCCGCAAAACATCATACTCTTACAACGGTCCCCTCACAGTTCTTGATACGTAGTGCATCTCAAAACAAAGTCTGTCACACAACAAAGGTTTATGTGTCTAGATAATATAGATCATAGTTAGAATTCTATCCGTCCATATGTTCTCAGTGTGTTTGCGGCTTTAATCCACATTATTTAAACACAGCCTGGACCATAGAAGTTCCTGTATGACAAGAGCAAATCTCAAGGTCGATGCAGAGCGTGTGCCTCAGGTTTTAGGTGGCTGCACTCCTCTCTGTTTCCATGGCGACCTGCGAGTGTAGCTTATTCAGTCTTTTTTGATGTGGTGGGCCTTGATCACACGTACCAAAGTGTTGCAAGTGCTTAATCCCGAGTTATCCTGCCTTTGTTCACTTACAGTGTGTTCAGGGCTGCACCGAGCCCCAATGCCGCAGCTGGAGAGAAAGGAACATGATTTTTCTTTATGTCTGTATCTTTTTTATTTTTTATATAACTTTTTTCCCCTGTATCTCACATTATCAAAAGTCTTTTTTTTCCCTGGATGCATCTGGCTAACCAGGCCAGCCAAGACCACATGCTTTTCCAATTCTTCATAAAAACGTATTGTATATTTTGATGCATGTGACAGACAGTGACAATTTGATGCCAATGCTATGGTTGAACTTGCACAGCGGCGTTGCAGTTAGCGCTTGCCTCACAGAAAGACAGAAAGAAGGGGCGGGGCTGAAATCCCTGGCCATGTGGGGCCTTTCTGTCGAGTTTGCATGTTCTTCCTGTGTCTGTGCTGGTTTCTCCTACCACTAAAACATGTCCTACAATAGGCCAGTGAGGCCTAGCTTAGACGAGTTGACGCGTACCTGTCTCGTCTTTGTGCGTGCCTTCAGTCCCGTAAATAGACTGAAGATGATGTTAGCATTAGCCTCTGCTAGCATATTCATATGGGGAAAAAAAACAGGGGTGACGTTAGAAGCCACCAAGCTCTTCCACGTTTTCCCGATTTAAATACGGTTGTGTGAGTAGTTACACGATCCAAGTATAGTTACACACAGTTAAACCTAAATCAGCTTAGAAAATCAACAGGTTTAAAGAGCTTGGTGGCTTCTAACTTCACCCCCATTTTGGACCATAGGAATACGCTGGGAGAGGCTAATGCTAACAACATCTTCAGTCTATTTACGGGACTGAGGGCACAAAGACCAGACAGGTACGCATCAACTCGTCTAAGCTCAGGTAGGAACATATCTCAGTATGTAAAATAGTGGCATATTCCTTTAAACTTCGGTGAGAAATGGCACGCTATGAGTCTGGGGTCTCATATGCGCCCGCTTTCCCATTTATATTGAAGCAGTCACCTCCTCATTACTATACAATACAGTAATATATACACCGAAATTTATCCCAGGAGCATGTAGCGTAAATGGATGGCCTCCCTAATAAATGAATGTTAGCAGGGATATGGTAATTTTCTAAGGAGATGCATTAGGCATGCTGGTCCATATTAAAAACTGACATAAAAAGCTAAATTGCCCATTGCTTGGCTTGTAGTTAGACATTAATTTACTCTCATCAACAAACCACTGACAAATTTCACCCTGGGCCTGGGATCAATGCATAATCTCACTCAATTTGTGTTTGCTACAAATTGAGACAAATCAGGCTGTAAAAGTGGAATCAGATCTGGCATGGGGAGCCCGTAAACAGGAGACATTCTGCGCTGTCATTTGTCACCGCGTGAATCATTTTTATCTGCCAGATGAAAGGCCATCCCTTCTGCAACGATTTTCCCTTTGTATCATAATTCAACTATCAAGTACCGGGACGCACCGGCTGTTAAATGGGTGCAATTGTCCCCAAGAGCTCCAGTGTTCGACCTGGGTTTGTCGACCGGCGGGTGTGTGTGTGTGTGTGTGTGTGATGGGAAGAGGTGCCTGATGTGCGGGGTTGTGCAACATGATTCGTGAGAAAATGGCTCTCTTCCACGCGTGCTCTCGTGGACGCGCACGTGCACACTGGGACTCTCGTGCACGCTCCACGGCATCGCTGCAGCCGGGGGGCATCAGGGTCCTCCGCTCAATCACTGCTGCTCAGCTAACCAGGAAATAACCCAGGCCCTAAGATGATATTTTCCCAACTCGACAAGACGCCAATAAGAGGGCGAGGAGATTAATTACTTTTCTTTTCTTTTTTTTTTAATGTACCATGGTTTAATCTATGCAACTGCCTTCATCATGAATATAAGAGATTGCCTTATTAACTTGGGCAATTGGTTTCATTTTCTACTCTTCTATCAAACAATCGTGTCAAAACAAAGTTTATGGCCTGTTTGAGATGAAGAATCTGTATGAGCATTGACAAAGATTGGATTTAATTGTTTAATGTATGCCAGTTCATCTTCGAACACTTTGTCAACCATTTCAGTTCAATTTATTTTTGGCAGAACCCAATATCACAACAGCAGCCGCCTCACAGAGCGTTCCAAATATTGCTGTTACAAAATCAACTTAAGGGGGAGACACTGTAGGTAAAACTCAATTTTCTTTTTCCAATTTTCAGGTTGTGGGCCAGTTT
>OMNZ01016132.1:0-32533 GCA_900303255.1 Lesueurigobius sanzi
CTTTTTTAACCAAACACAAAGTTGCAAACATTAAAACAGAGCAGCTCGACCCCAGTATCAGTAGTACTAGTCATACCCAAAATGATGAGCCTCCACAAGTTACTACTACCACCACTGCAGTTACTTCTGGTACTACTGATTCTTCTCATACTCTTACTGCCACTAGTCCCACTGCTACTACTCCAGCTACTGCTGCTACAACTACGGACACTACAGCCACACAGTCAGTGCCAGAGTCATCTACAAAAGAAGCACCTTTGATTACTCCTATCAATTCTTTTACTCCACAAGCGGGGAAACCTGTGCTCTTTCTAAAATCGCCGCAGCCCCAGCCTGGACAACCACAGCAGAACATTGAGCAATCCACAGTCCAGTTGTCCTTTTCCAAACCACTACCCCCTAATGTATTAAAGGAGTTTATATCTTTTATTAGCAAAAATGAGTCCTGCAAATCCACAGGACCACGACTGATAGAATTTACTTCAAACCCAGATGAAGCAGCTCACAAGCAGGACCCAATCCAGGCGTTTCAACTACCAAACAAATCAACCACGTTCCGAAAAGAGGACAAAACGATCATTATCAAGTCCTATCAGAAAATCATACCCGGCCCTCTAAAGGTACCTTTGCTTTTCCCACCTCAGAAACCACCATCGTCTTTCTCTTCTATTGTTTCACCTGTAATGCCTAAGCCTCAACCTACTCAACCTAAAGCCATGAAAACCAAGAAAACCAAGTCTACTCCCATAGGGCTAGTATCACCTTTGAAGCATTATGTTCATGGGTCCCGTCCACCTACTCCTGTGCCGCTCATGGGTAAAATACAAAGAGGTCCGTGGGATTCACCGGTTCCAAATTACCCTAAAGATTTTATCCAGCCGCACCTGCCCCAGACGCCTGCCCTGCCGCCCTCACTGCAGATGTTTTCACCCCAGTTCTTAACCTCAGCCTTTCTCGATGTGAAAAGAGATTATGATTATATTTTAAGCAAGTGACACTTTTTAAAGAGGCAAAACGTTATCCAGGGTTGGCACCAATAAAAACAGTATTGTGATACAAAATGTTTTTATAGATACTAATTGTCAGATACTAATTTTTATTGTTTTACAGTTTCACACTTTTTGTCTCACACTGATAATTAATATTTGTAAACCATTCCGGTGTGTTTGTATATTACTCATTACAAGTTGAGATGTTGCAATTTTTATGTTCACAAGAAATTAGTTTTATACATTTCCCTGTTTTGTGAACATTCGTCTTGTAATAAAACAATACATTATTAACATAATAGTGGTGTTGTAAGTGTGTATTGGGAATGTCATAAAAAGAGGGAAATTTAAATTGTGAATAAATCGATAAGGTGGATATCGACTCCATCATTTCGCCGGCTCTGAACGTCCAAGGACCGACCAGACTTAGCTGCCCTCCGTTCGGCTGCACGCTGTACACGTCTCATTGGCCCCACGTTACTGAAAAGCAAAGCTGTGATTGGTCAGATTATGTGTCAGTTAGCCTCTGTCACGGTGCGGAAGAAGCTGATTGGTTGTCACATTTACGCATGGTCCTGTGGATGACTGGTGCTGATGCTGTGATAATGGGAGGCATCGAGATAAGCATCATCTGGATCCAGTGCTCGTAAAGCCCGACGCTACAAAACAGAAGGTAACTAGAGAACAGGATCTGTGCCGAGAGGGGACAAGAGCCACGGCATTGACGGTGCGTCTGTCCTCGGCACGCTCTACGTCCAGTCCCGTCTGTAGGGGGTAGGGGAGACCGGATCCTTACGCTAAATCCCATTGGCTACGTTAAGGTTATAGCTAAGATATCGATGTTTACAATTTACTTGGCTAAACTGATATTTTGTCTCATTTTTCTTTCTGTTTATTGTCCAGACAAGTACAGGCCGACTGCATTGCGCAGTCAATGGCTATTAGTAGGATCCACCATGTATTACTGTAACTGTTTCTAGAACGCTTCAACATCTATCCTTTGTGTTATATTATCTTTCACCACAATATTTTTGTTTATTCCAAAAACTGTAGCATGTAAGACCTCACCACATAGTCCATGCCTAAGTAGCCTATAGTAACAGAATTAAGTTGTATAATACCATGGGAAAAGCATAAAGGATGAATGCTGAGGCTTCCTTTTCTGTGCATCACCTGCTGTGTCATCTTCAGCACGTTTGCAAAAATAAGCAGCTTCCTTTGCATATTTGCTCTAACATGGCCTCTGTCGTTTGAATCCAGTCATGGGGGTGTTTAGTCGACAGAAGTTCTTTGAGGAGCTTGCTCAGGGCTGCTTGCTGCCCACAGCTCAGCAGGGCCTGGAGCAGGTATGGCAGCTGCTGCTGATGTGCTTGCTCTGCCGCCTCCTTTGGATGTTGGGTAAAATACATTTAATGCATTTGTGTTCTTTATTCATCAATGTCTTTCCTAACTTGTTCTTTTAATCTGTGTTACCAGGTCTCCCCTCCTTTGTCAAACATCTGAGTACAGTAGCAGCAGGTTTCTACACCCTATACCTCTTCTTTGAGCTCCATATGATCTGGGTGGTGCTGCTCAGCCTCCTCTGCTACCTCTTCCTTTTCCTGTGCAGACACTCGACTATGAGAGGCACATTTCTCTCCATAACTGTGCTTATCTACCTTCTACTTGGGTAAGAAACCATGGGCCCAAAAGGAATGTTCGACTGAACAGCTAAGCACCTATGATAATGTATTTCTTTTGTTATGCTTCCCATAGGGAGCTTCACATGATGGATGCCACCAATTGGCACAAAATGAGAGGCAAGCCAAGAATCAATTTTTCACAGGACATGATGACAATAGTTGTTCGAACTACGTCCAGCGCACATATTGTATAATCTGTCATGCTTTCTCTTCTTTAGGCTCACAGATGGTGGTTGCTATGAAAGCCATCTCTCTTGCCTTTGATTTGGACAGAGGTGTCGTTGCCAGTGTTCCTTCACCCATTGAGTTCATGGGTTACATTTATTTCGTAGGCACTATTGTCTTTGGTCCCTGGATCAGCTTCAATAGCTACAAAGAAACTTTAAAAGGTCGTAAACTGGTGAGTGGTAATTTAGTGTTTTGACTTAGAATCTTAGCACTGTTGACTGATAATTTGTGTGTTTTCATGTTTTTCCTTCAGAGTTTATCATGGCTTTTAAAAGTCTCTTTTAGCTGGGTAAAAAGTCAAATATGCCTTTGTGTTTCCAACTGTGTGGCTCCTTACATCTTCCCATACTTCATTCCTGTTTTTGGAGACAAGCTTCTACGCAGGTAAGGGATATGCTTAACATGACAAATCTCTGCCTAAAGTAACTCTCTCCGATGGTTTTATTCACAGCAAAAAGAGAAGAAAGATCAGGTTAGTATAAACCAACCATAGATTTTCATTTTGTTTTTAATTATGCAACTAACATTACATTTGTTTTTGTTAATTTTATCTGCTTCAAAGAGGGACAGTGACCAAGTAAGTTATTTGTTTAGCCCAGGGGTGCCCAACGTTTTTTTTTTTTTTCCATGGAGGGCCACAATGGAAAAGTATTATTGGTTCCCCTTGAAAATGAGATGCTGCATCTCAAGGGGCTTTCCTGCAATAAATTTCAAATTAGCTGACAAAGGGCCAAACACAATACTGTTTTACATATAGAAAGACCAAATACAAACCGATCTATGATTAAATAAACCTGTGCTATTGAGTAGGACATGCTGTTTTGGTGTCTGTCCTTAGTAACTATTTACAGTCTATATACTGCACAAATGAATGAAAGTAGATATGTCATACAAATCTAAAGCACCATCTGGAGGGCCAAGTGAAACCACTTAGAGAGACAAATTTGGCCCATGGGCCCCACTTTGTGTACCCCTGGTTTTTCCTATACATACTACCACCTCATAGTGCTGTCTTTACCTTAGTGAGACTGTTTAATTGAATTTTAACTCTTCCTTAGGTGGCTTCTGGCTTATGAGAACACACTGTCCTTCCACTTCAGCAACTATTTTGTTGGTTACTTGAGTGAAACTACCGCAACTCTCGCGGGGGCAGGTTTTACAGAAGAAAAAGAGAATTTGAAATGGTCAATAAATTCATTAATCTCTTTAAAACTGTCCTTGAGATTTTCTTTCTAAACACAATATACTGTAACTTTTTTTTTACAAAGGGACCTGGCAGTGTCAAAGCCTTTGAACATTGAGTTTCCTCGATCGATGGGAGAAGTGGTCCAGTCGTGGAACACACCGATGTCTAGCTTTTTACACACTTGTGAGTAAAATCTATTGTGTGAGATGCCAAAATGACAATTGCTGTGAGAAGAAACATTACAATTGTATAGTTGTCAAATATTCATTATTAGATTATCGTGTGGTAATCATCTGTATCGAATCAAACATTGATTGAAAATTATATTTTTCCCTTCTTCCGTGTGATATAATAGTGATTTTAAGGTCGTATTGTTCTTATTTTTGTTACATACTGTATTTACTAAGATATTGTTGCTTCTAACAAAAATTAACTTGAACATCCCAAATCTGCTAATTCTTGATTCACAGATGTCTTCAAGAGTGCTCTAAAATTTGGGACCTTTACTGCTGTAATGATAACATACACTGCCTGTGCGTTATTACATGTGAGTACTATTTCAAAATATGTAAAAAATCTTTTGTACTGGTGTCTAACAAAAGCCATTTTATTTCAGGGTCTAAGCTTTCACCTTGGTGCTGTGCTGATATCTCTGGGTTTCATCACATATGTTGAACATGGTGAGTGTCGCACAATGTTATTTTTTCCACTTACAGAATGTGCTTTCTTAAATATCTATTACTTTATGTATATGGCAGATGTCATTTTGATGTCTTTTATATGTTAAGTCTTATGTACAGTATTTGCATTATCAAACGTCTCTGCATACAGTGTATCACTGATTTCATAGCATTTCAATTTAGCTCAATGGTCTGGTATGGGGATCCCTAGGAGTATGTGAGAGGATAGCAGGGGGTACTTGGATTAATTTCATATAAGAAATAAGATAAAACAAATTGTATTTTTGATTATTATAGTCAAAGAAAAGCTTAAAAATCATGTAACTGTAAAGAGTGAGAGTTTCACTGTATTTAGTTGTCTTTTTTACTCATAATTAGGAGTTTTAGTCATTCTCTTTCTAACTAATCAACAAAACTATTGAGGCAGGGGGATACTTGTAGGCAAAAAAGGTTGGGAACCACTGGTCTAATGAATGGATTTGTTGTAGGGGACAATTACAGATCACTTGCAACAGACAATTAATTGTTCCATGAGGATATTATGATAATAAATGACATAATTATTGTTACACATACTGATTCTGATATTTTCTAGTGCTGCGTAAGAGACTTGCAGAAGTGCTCAGTGCTTGTATATTACCAAGAAAGTGCCAACCAGGCTGCACACACAAGAACAAGAAGGTAGGTGCTAATCATGACAAAATCACACAAGCTACACAAGGCTATGTTATTTCAAAAATGTTTTTTTGTTTTTTACTTGACATAATAAATGGTCTCATTCAGATTTCATGGTTTAGGATTTAGCACTTTGCACTTTTCTCAAAGCTGTGGGTACCGAATAGGACCCGACTGATAGGGATTTTTGTGGTCTGATACCAACACCGATATGAAGAGGGTTGGAAAGGTTGATAGCCAATACATAGGCCAATTTGATTACTGATTAAATTTGTTGTAAATAACAGCCGATAGTTAAACATTTCTTATTAACAAGGACATTTAGACAGATTTTAAATGCCTGTATCAGTGGATATTTCAGTCAGGACAGGCAGACCAGCACAACAACAAAATTAACCTCGATGCATGTTGATAATCCGAATGACAATATTTTGTTTGTAATTTACTATTAAGGATTCTCTTTATCAAAGTGTTGTACAATGTAGCTACACCATAAGCAGAGTTTACACGAAATGGCAATAAATCCAACTTTTAAATAGTTTTTGAAATCTGTTTATTCCCTGCAGAGTCTCTGGGTACATGTGATAAACCTAATATTCAGTGCTTTGGCCATACTTCATATGACGTACCTCGGCTCAGTTTTCAACTCTAGTGTGGACTTCATGGAGGAGGATGAGGTGAACTTTTAACTTATTTTGTGTGTCAAAGCCACCATCTATCATGTAAATAGTGGTTTGGTTATTTAATCATTAGCATATACTCTTAACATATTGCATATTCATTCCTAGTATAAACAAATAAGACAGAAAAACATCAGGGGACACTTCACAGGGCGACCTGACAACACACCAGCGAGCGCTTATACCATAAATAAACAATTACATTAGTGCATTAGACCAAATTAACCATGAAAAATTGCACCTTTCCTGGAAACTTTAAATAAATAATAAATACTGTGCATTATATAAACCTACATTAGTGCATTAGTTATTGCACATCCCCCTAAGGCCTACATATGTGCCGATAAACTGTGACACATTTCCCAGAGGCTTATGCTGATATAAGTACTGTCTAATCCGTAATTGCTATAAATCAGGGCATAGTGTTTCTTCAAGCAAAGAACTTCATAAGGAGAAATTTGAACGTGTAATCTGTTAAATTGTGTTTACGGTATTTATTAAAGTGTTTTCAATTTTCCAAACTAATGTGAATATTTTCTTTGCACCTGAACGTCTAAATTAATTCATGAACAATTCTTATACTGAGCTGCAGCTGGGATCCAACAAAACAAACAGTGATCATGGAGGAGAGTGAGGGTAGTTAATTAAAGACAAACCGCTTCTGGTACACATTGTTCGTAATTATTTCATCAGATCACATCAGAATCTATATTGTCATTGTTAAACCCCATTCATAAACCTTTATTTCCGGACTGGACCTTTCTTTTTTATACATACAAGTTCTTTGGCTTTTGTATACCACATTGGTTCCCAGCCAGGGATCGCTGGCCTCTTAAAGCAGAAATAATAATTTCAGATCATAAGGATATAAAGATGGAGATAACAATTCATATATTGAACCTTCTTTGCAATCAATTTTATAATATCTTTGTTTTTGCTGGATACTTTTGAACATACAATACATAGAGGGAAAATTTACTAGGCTCATGCAAATTACAAGCACTCACATTTAGGGAGTAGGGCCTACTTCAGAAAACAAATGGGAAACACCGGTACAATTTATTGTTTTTACTGCCCCCTACAGGACGACATCACGCATCACACCATCCAGCGGTGGTCAGGACTGAGCTGGACCAGCCACTGGCTAACATTTGGAAGCTGGATTTTGTATCGCCTCATGCTTTAAAGGTGAACAAGTTATGAAGAAAGCAATAATGTTACAGCTATCTCTCCATAGTTACCAAACGAGAGAGAGCTTTAAGATACCAACACAACTGCAACACTGGACAATGATTTATTTTGTTTTTTTTAAGATATGTTACAATTACTCCTCCCCTCTTTCTTACACCCTTTTATATCCGATTCTCAGTTGTCCTCATGTCATGACAGCAGTTGCCAATGTCTCACTGAGTCATAATCAATGCCTATCAGCATGGAGGTGATCAGCTATTCATGGGTTTCAGCCACATGACTTTTACCTGTATGTATGCCTATACTACAGTATATATATGTGTATGTATGTATATACTATAGCAACAGTCTTCATTTTTCATCCTCTGAGACCCATGGATAGGTTTCAGACTGTGGCAAATCTTCCGTCATTAACAACCTGAATTTTAGGTCTTATCAGGGCCTTTTGTAGAGCATGAGAAAAGTTTACACTGGGGAGAATATAGCACAATGATCACAAGAGTATTTTATGTCATTAAAGTCATGAAATAAGAAGTAGTAGAAGTAGTTGTATTGTTTCCTGTAGATAAAAGAATGGTTTAAGCCAAAAAGAAGCTAATGACCATTCATATGCTTTTACATTTTTATATCACAATGTTTGGTCTACATATTATAACATTATTTAACATTACATAAAATAATGGTAAATCTTGTAGGCATTGACTTAAAAGCTGTAATTTTAGATGCTTTATTAGAACTAGTCTACTTCACAGAGTATCTCTAAATCTATTTTTAATCCTCCCTGTAAATGTGAATGCACTGACACACTTGTGATATTTTTATAAAATTTTACAATACAATGTTCTGTTTTTGACATTATTGCCATGGATTTATAGTAAAAATAACAAGACTCTTGTTGCAGTAATAAATAGTTTATTAAATTATTTACATGAGTTTGACTGTTACACAGTCATTCAGGGAAGGACTGCATTAGGATAACAGACTAATTAATGATGGTAAATCTGGAGTCTGCTTCAAAGCATCAGCCAGTTGGGCCTGGGACAGAGGAGACGACAGATGATGATGGATGGAGATCAGGTCATTTCATGTCACTGAGAGCTGAGCACATGCCTTAATGAGGCCTCACAATAGGCCTGTCTACAGGTGGAAGGCAAGGCACATGTGGGGGAAGATGCACTCAGCTCTGTCGGCCTCGAGCGCCTCCCTGTTTGCGGCGGCAGGATCCAAGCAGAGTCTCCAAAGCCATTTTCACAAATGCCTGGAAGTTATTGCTTCTCTCCCTTCGGCTGTCCTGCGAAGGGATGACACACAGACAGATAGCTTCACTGGAGACACAACAACTACAGAACCCCCCCACACACCGTGTCAAACTGACATCTATGAGCTAGAGACCAACTTTAATCATTAATGCTTTAGTTCACATAAATGATTACCTCCTTGCTTCTTGCTATCATCTCCTTTCTGATCAGCTTTCTTCGGCTGCTCTTTAGGACTCTGAGGTGGCTGAAGGCAGAATAATAATTAGGTCAACCATGACCACAAAATGCAAGCAAAGGTCTTTTGGTTCAGTAAATCAAAATCTTCCATACCTTGGTAGTTGACTTCTTGTCCGACTTATTACCTATAACAAAGTTAGGTTACTTTACTGTTAGTTCTTTTTTGTAGTATTTTAAACAAATTAATATATAATTAGATTTTTCCTAGACAAACCTTTTGTTCCAGGCATTTTGGCTGGGCTCCAGAGTCTGTGCTCTTTTTTCAAATGCAGTGTTTTGCGTAGCGTTCACCTCGGTCATTTATGGCCCATGCTTCTGAATGGGTCTGTCATGGGGGCCCCTTCGAGAATGAGCAATATGAACAAGCAAAGAGCCCAGTCAGCCTCACAGCACGCCTCTCAGCCGTGCAGGTCATTGCTGAGCCAGGGGAAAGCTCCCAGCTGACCTGGTCATACTGCCATTGTGAGCCCTCAGGCTATGTATACACCTATTGTCTCAAACAAAAAAGGCATAAAGTAATGAATATGATTTTTTTCCTGTTTATATTGTGAATATTGTACAAAAGTAAAACAATGTATTAATAGTTTATTATCATAATTATTAGTATTAGTATTGTTGTTGTTATCATTGTTTTCATTGCTGTCCCAGGCTGACGAAGGGGCTATAATTGTTATTATTATTATTATTATACATATTATTATACATATTATTATTAGGCCCGAGCGCCACCAGGCTGGCGAAGGGGCTATTATTATTATTATTATTGTTATTATTGCATTACATGTGAGAGGCATGGAGAGAGGGCGGGCCACTTCCTGGTCATGTGATCTGTCAGGAAAATCAGCGATGGAGAAAAGCTAAGGAAGGTGAGCTACAATTTGATGAACAACCTGACTTCATGCTATATGATTGTAACAATAATCGCACAACAGTTAAGCAAAGGGCAAAAATGGCCTACTGTGTGGCGCGTTCGAGCCCGGAGAATCGATACACTAGAAGCACAGCATTAAAGCTAACATTAACTTGCTAGCTGCTAACTGCTATGTTAGCTTGGCTAAAGCTTCAATGGATGATTGTTTTCACACAGCGAGTAGTAGCATCAAAAACAGTGACAATGATTTATATGTATACGAACTATAATGTAACCCCGTATTTACTGTTTATATGTCTCAAACAAACATGACGAAGGAAGTAGACTTTGTAAACATCAGTGCTAGTAGCCTCATTCATCAGGATGTGATCTGTGATTCTGTGATTTGAATATTGTAGAAGGTTGAAATGTTTAGCTGTAAACATATTTGTTTAATTTATTTTTCTAGAAATCCCTGAATTCTTGTGGAATGGCAGCAGTTTGGCAGCAGGTTTTGGCAGTGGATGCAAGGTGGGGCTCTGTCAACTAAAAAGATTGGCAGAATCTAATTGATTGATTGATTGTGTATCTAAATTTTTATTTTGTAAATTGTGTTATCTCACCTTTTGCAGGTACAATGCATATCGCACACCGACTTTCCCACAATTTCGTACTCAGTACATCCGCAGACGCAGCCAGCTGCTCAGAGAGAATGCAAAGTGTGGCTTTGAGCCCAGTCTGCGCAGACAGTACCTGAGGCTGCGCAGTCAGCTGTTGGCCCTGCGCTACGGGCCCCTGTCTGAGCAGAGCAGCTTTAGAGCCAGCAGTGTGCGCAGCTCCCGCACCACTCTGGATCGCATGGAGGTCAGAGCCAGTAACACAAAACAACAGATGGTGTTGGGAAAATACTACTCTTACGTTGCACAAAAATATGAATACTATTTAAAAGCCACATTGAATGGGTAGGATGATTTCTCATATTGCCAATACATGGAGCTGAGCTGCTGCAAAGTAAAATTGATCATAACCCAGTGAAGAATGATCATAGATTAGATAAACACACACAGCGCTATATATAATTTTTGTTATTGTTGTATAAAATCTTTTTTTTCCTTGTAGGACTTTGAAGAAGACCCTCGAGCCCAAGGGGCCCGTGGTCACCGCAGGTCTGTCAGCAGAGGCTCATACCAGCTCCAAGCACAGATGAACCGTGCAGTCTATGATGAGAGGTACACCAGTGACAATGGAGAGTTTTATATAAATGCACAGAACCAAGTGAAAGTCTACAACATTCAATGCCTCTTTCTATAATAGGTTCCTGCTACAGTTGTAGCATTTTTATTTGGAATTAAATTATGTTATTATTCTACTTTTTTCCCCCTCACAGGCCACCGGGTAGTTTGGTGCCCACCTCAGTGGCTGAGGCGAGCAGGGCCATGGCAGGAGATACAACTTTGAGCGAAAACTATGCCTTTGCAGGAATGCATCACATATTTGACCAACATGTGGACTCTGCAGGTAAGTGATTAACTCAGACATACAGTATATTCATAATGGAGATAAACATTAAAACCTTGTTCAATGATATCTTTCAGTTCCTCGTATACAGTTTGCCAATGATGATAAGCACCTCCTTGCTTGCTGCTCACTGGATGGCAGCTTGTCTATTATGACTCTGTCTCCGCCGCCACCCAGTGTCAAGGTGACTCTGAAAGGTCATGGAGGTCCTGTCACAGACTTTGCATGGTCCCTAAGCAATGATATCATTGTTTCCACATCCCTTGATGGCACTTTGCGTATCTGGAACACGGAGGATGGGCGGTGCATCCGAGAAGTCAGAGATCCCGAATCCAGTGAGCTGCTCTGCTGCACCTTTCAGCCCATGAATAACAACCTCACTGTGGTATGTCAAACATCTCATTTTTAGATTTGAGGTACCTGTGGGTTTAGTTTAGAATAATTGGTAACTTTTACCTCCTAACATTTAGTCTATTGCTTGTTACCTGCCCAAAATCCCTCGTCATTGATCTAAATATATGACCAGATATTGTAAACCTTGGGTTGTTAGAGACATGTTTTTCATACATGAAAGCCTTAAAAATTGTTGTGCATTGCAGGTGGGAAATGGCAAGCATCACCTGCAGGTGGTGAACATCTCCACTGGGAAGAAGGTGAAGGGGGGCAGCAGTAAGCTGACAGGCCGCGTGCTGTCGGTCTCCTTTGATGCTCCAGGGAAAATCCTGTGGGCTGGCGACGACAGAGGAAGCATCTTTTCCTTCCTCTTTGACATGGCTACAGGTTGAGTCACTGTTTTTATTTGGCAGCAGGTGCAGTGCACTGCAGCAGAATATAAAAATAAAAGTAAAATGAGTGTCTCCGGTAGAGGGGCAAAGCAGTGAATGTGTGTGGGCCTGTTTGTGGCTGTCCTCCCACAGGGAAGCTGACCAAAGCCAAGCGTCTGGTGGTGAGTGAGGGCAGCTCCATCTGCAGTATATCTGCTCGCTCTTGGATTAGCCGCGAGGCCAGAGACCCCTCCCTGCTGGTCAATGCCTGTGTTAATAAGCTTCTGCTGTACAGGTTAGCCTGGAGTGCCCTGTTTTGTTGTTATTGCTACAATTTCTTTTTTAATTAATAACACAGACTCCTGTTTTCACACCACTTTGTCATTGCAGGGTTGTGGACAACGAAGGTACACTGCAGCTGAAAAGAAGCTTCCCAATCCAACACGGCTCGCAGCTTGTTCAAAGCATTTTCTGCCCCCTAATGTCATTCAGACAGGGGGCCTGTGTGGGTAAGAAATCTTTTGGTTCTCATGCTGTGATTTTTGACTGGAAAATGAATCCACAGTTTATTAAAAGCTGCAGGGCATCCAATTATGTTATTAGGGCTACTCAAGTGAAAAAAATAATTGGATTAAATTTTTTATTGTTGCAACAAAATTAAACCAAACTGAAAAATGAAAAGCTCCTGTGGGTGTATTTTAATTTTCTGAGAGGAACAAAATACTTTAGGCAGGCATTCATTTCGCATCACAATTCATCACATCTAGACTTTTCTTCAAATTAACTTTATGTGACTTTTCTCAGCTGGTGCTCCCTATAGAGAAATGCACTCCATGTGCCAGTATGTTGTGCCATGTTATACCCGGTAAACATGGCTGCCATGTATAATGTATGTACAGAGATGCAGCGAAGAGAGAATCGTGTTGCGCTTGTTTTGACTAATATTTTAATATTTAATTTCCACTTGATGATGTACAGTATATTTACACGTTTAGCTTCTGTGGTCACAAGCAGAGGATTATTTGTACATCATCATTCTTTTATAGATTTTACAATGTTGTATTTAATCTTTAATAGTATTGCTTTTCCTGGGGTTTCAGCCACATAACATTACATAGAACGGCTCTACTGTGTAATTTAGATGGGGGCTGGATTTAGTGGTTGGTTGGATGAAAAAATACAGTCACCCGTCTGGTCCAGGTGACTTTTTGACACCTTTTAGTTTCTGTGGAACACAGCTGGGTCACTTCAGGATTACACAGACATTTCAGAATTACACACCTTGCTAATTTGGATCAGCTGCTACATTTGCTGGATTTCTGTTGGATATTGCTTATTAAAATCCCATATGATCCAAAATTTGGCTTCTACCCCCATCCCATGGTTCTAGTATCTAAAACAAAAACAGCCATATATAACACTATAGGTGATTCACTGTGAAATATTCAAATAGAGACTGTACAAATATGGGACCTGCTCATCCCTCATCCAAGTTTTTGCCAGCTTTTGTTTCATGTGGAGAAGTAAAGTAACCATAACACAGTTATGGTTTACATCTCATAACACAGTTATGGTTTATGGAGTCACAGTTTATGGCTTGTTTTACCATAGACTATGGCTTGTTTTACCATAGACTTTAGACCAGGGGTCTCCAACCTTTTTTTTACCCCAGGAGCTACTTTTGCGTAACAAAAATGGCAGTGAGCTACTTATGCTCCAATGAAACATAACATAATGAAACTAGGCCTACCGGACGACCAAGATGATAACTCAACACGATAAAAGAAAATTACAGTATTTCCCGCTTTATGCTTTGCTAGATTCACCTAAATGTTTGGAGATTTTTGTTCAGAACAAAAAAATGCATCTAAAATTTGACTCATCAAGCGTATGTAGAAATGTAGAAAACCTTTGGCGAGCTACTTGGGAAGGGCTGGCGAGCTGCCGGTAGCTCCCGAGCTACTGGTTGGAGATCCCTGCTTTAGACTGTCTTCCATCTCAATAGTAAACGATGGGCTTTACAGAATTGTATGCATATTCAAAACCATGTCCCGCTGAAGACAATCATTTATTTACTTATTAGTTAATTGATGCATTATATCCTTTATTACCCACCACTCAAAGATTTTCTGGTTTGTCCTACAGTGACCGGCAGTGAGGACGGCTGTGTCTACTTCTTCGATGTAGAACGCAACACTAAAGCGATCGTGAACAAGTTACAGGGCCATGGGGGACCGGTGCTGGATGTCAGCTTCAACTGTGACGAGAGTTTACTAGCATCTGCTGACGCCACCGGCATGGTCATCATCTGGAGACGGGAGCAGAAGTAATCAACGCTCAAATGCAAACACACCACCGCTAGGTAACTGCAGCTTTCACGTTATTTCACCACATTTGATATTTTAATATTTTGATGGAGGGCAGGCTAGAATCCTATTGTAGAATTAGCCTAATAATTTTATTGGTTTTCATTCTGTATTTTTGTAACCCATCATATTCAGTGAGTTTCCCTTATCCGCACTCAAAGCGCCAGCCCAAACTTCAGTAAGCGTCATACAAAAAAATCCATCTGTCTTTTAAGGTCCAGACACCTTCACCAAACGTGTCCTAATGCATGCTTTTCCTGTGTTTGTTTATCATGTTTGCCCGAACATACTGTATCTTTTTTAAGTTTCACTGTTGCCCTAGTCACCAGAAATGCACTCTCTGCTGGCAAATTATGCTGCATTTCACAATACTATCTTCAAGCATATGAGTATTCATATAAGGGAGACATGCCTTATTTTCAGTTACTCTACAGATATATCAAAGTGTCTAAAGTAGAATATGAATGAAGTGCAACATAGGACAATGTCATGACCGGGCTCATGGAAAATATAAGTACTTCCTATCTATTTACTATCCCAGGGGTCACCAACGTGGTGCCCTTTGGAGCATGCCCAGTAGCCCTCAAGACTCTTTCTAAGGTGTAAAACACTTAATTTTCTTGCTGATTGTTAAAAAATACAGTTATTTCTGTTCTTGTGACTCAGTATTAGCTTAAAATCAAGATATTCTGATATAATACGGTCAAAATCTTATAATTAAACAGTGTAACTTTGGGACTTGTTTTTAACTGGTAGCCCTCGAACAACTTAATGCTCTTGAAGTAGCCCTCGGCTGAAAAAAGGTTGGTGACCCCTGTACTATCCACATGAATCCACAAACTTTTAGCCATAAGATTTGCATGGCAGGTTTTTGGACCTAATTCCCAACGCATCATAACCAAAACATTTGCTGCCCTCCATCTGAGATCTTTATGTCATCAAATTGTTGAACATGACCACAGCCTAGAGAAAGTCACTTTTCACTGGAACGTTACAAGGCTGCTTCTGTGTGGTATGCCATGATAAGATGTGCAATCAGGTAGCTTCATGTTTTAGGGTGGGGTAGATGAGGAATTCATTTTTTTAAGAGAGAACCTATGCATGGCGTTTGACTGAATCTAATCGACTGAAGAAGAATATATTATAACATTTTTAAAATAATATGTCTTTCTAACACTAATGCACACTTTACTTTTGCTCGGATCACTATTTATGTAACTTATTTATGCGTGTAATGATGTTTTGTGATGGCCTTATTTGCTTTGTCCATGTACTAAAACCATGTGCATGACCAACTATGTCGGGTGGGAAATCGGGGTGGTCATGAATGATTTAGGTTTGTAAAGAGTTTTAACTATCTCACTATCTGTGTGTGTTTTGTTCATGTTGTTGCAGAATCATTATTTATTCAATGCACATCTAAAATAAACTCCTGTAACTGTCTGTTTGAGTCTCTCTTTTTTCTTTGGTAGCAGTAGCTTGTAACAGATTTTTTTTCCCTATGAAATTTAAAGGAATGGCCAGTAAAGGAAAGAAATGCATCTTCAATCAGGACACCCAGGTTCAAAAATCACCCAAAGAAAAGGTACACTAGACACTCTTGTGTTCATGTACAACAGATGAATTGTTCAATGTAACAACAGCTACATGAAAATGACAGGCTTTCAGGAATAGTACACAGACCTGCCCTGCTGTGATGTTCAAACTATGGTTTCTTCAGGTGGAACGGTCATCCGCAATTTTAGACCTTTTAATTTAATATAATTCCATTTATTTTTTATTTGACTTTTATTTAACCAGGAAAGTCCCACTGAGATTAAGAATCTCTTTTTCAGGGGTCCTGGCCCTAGAGGGGATACTATTGTACATGTTTTTAGTGGTAGGGGAAACTGGAGCACCCGGAAGAAACCTACACTGACATGGGGAGAACGCGCAAACTCCACACAGAAGGGCCCTGTCCTGGCCCAGGATTGAACCCAGGACCTTCTAGCTGTGAAGCGTGAGAGCTAACCACTGTGCTACACCCATGTTGCAGTAATGTGTTTGAGTAAGGCATTTTTCATGTTTAGGCATGGTATACACCAAGTCTTAACATAATTTTGTCAAATTTAGGTTTCCTTTAGACCCGGTTTAGACCTTATTTTATCTTGAAGGTGGCCTGTTGGTGCGTGTAAGGTTATATATTTTATGAGGTGTTTTTTTGGTGTGGAAACGTTATTGAACCATGGAGTTGGAGAATAATAGTTGTGGAATAAAGATCTTATGAGAGTTGAAGCTTGGTTGAGTTGAATGATTTAAATCACCTATGTTTAAATCTAGAGACCTTAGTCTAAGAGCTTGGACAAAAAAAAAATACCTTGGGTATGTTAATTTGAAATGGGTTAATGTTCATGCGGATAATGCATAATTCTGCTCAGTGCATTTTATGCCTGATGGAGGTTTGTAACACATTAGCGTTCTTTTTAATGTTGTTGTTCAGTGATAGAGACATTATTATATTTCACAGATTGCTACATAGACCGAGATGGAATGTATGTTGTGTTTTATTCATGATGCACATAATGTGTGCCGTCATTTCAGGGAGTAAACGAGAACCATAAAAAAGGCTTTATATGAAGAGAATATGTTTACACTAATTTGTTCCTTAGCAAACAGTCTTAACTCTCCTACTGTGGACTGGAACTTAGTCGGTATGTACAATGACAATCGATGGCGATTGATGAATATCTTTTATGGTCTTCTTTACCTTTCATATGTTCAACTTTCTTATTGAAATGCCCAAACCTGAAGCAGCCCCTGGTACATGGTTCTCACTCGGCTTCAACCAAAATGTTATTTTTTACATCCCTCCATCAAAAAACATTACAGTCGTAGTCTCAGGCCAGCTTTAACCTTGACACACTAAAACCAATGACTTTACACCACAGCTATTGGCTTAAAGCATCTGTCATTCAAAGAATGCCGTATGTAAGTGAAAACCTTTAGGCACATCATTCAATGGTAGTTGAATTTGAGGTTTGAAAACATGAATGCATCAAAAGTAGAGTCTTTATTGATGAGTGGGTAAAAGAACCACCTCTGTTAAACTGTACAGTTACAGAATATCATCTTGCAAAGAAATGCCAGACGTAAAAATGATCGCAGTTCACGTTTCACTTCACCTGCCCTGTGTCAACATCTGTACAAGCTGCAACCCCTGGCTCCTCTGTCTGTGAAATGCTATGGAATGCATGCTATTTCAGTATTCTCTGTGCCAGTGTCCACAATTAGGAAAATCACTGCATCAGATGCCTGATATGTTGTAGGCATTGTAATTTGGATAGAGTCATCTTTAGGGATTGAACAGATTTTGGATTTGAGTAATACTGTGAAGCAAAACTCGGTTTATAAATGTTGATGGCAATTATCAGAGGGCCTGGCAACATTCAAGTTTCCAGTATTCATTTAAGAGCGTAGCATTACTTACAACATTCTCAATCTTTTAAAAAAAAAATTCATTTAATGGTACTCTAAAACACATTTGCATCATCCCCTAAATCTTTAAATCCTATAGCCTGTTTGTAAAGTATTGTTTTCTAATTATCCTGTCTCCTTTATTCAGTATAATAACCAATATCAGTTTTCCATATGAAGACTGCTTGCTTTTGTTCGATTTGAAGACCTCATGCTGCTTTCATATTAACTTACTATTATTGAAGACTAACCTATTATCTTTCTCTCCCAGCGTTTCCCCTCACACACACACTTACACACGAATGATATATAAAAACACACAAGCAGGAATATAGCTATCCCCGTACAGTCTATACAATATGAAATCAATCATATTTCAAAATAGTGTCATCTGCTTAACATGAATAGTTTACAAATAAAGGAAAAACAGGCATTTTTTTATGATACAAAGAAACCTGACACGCCCTAAAATCAAGTTCGAAAAATCAAGCATGTTCGAGGCTCAGCTATTTCAAACGTTTTTGGTTCATTCAATAATTTTCAGCCTCCTTGTGAAACGGATGAAAAGGCGTCCATTGTGGTCAGCCGGTCCGCTCCTTTTCTTTGAGTTTTTGAAGTTTCAGAGTTTGAGGCAGAGATCAACACTTTCTCTTAAAGTCTAGACAGTTCTCATTATGAAGGATTTCAGCTTTCTGGGTGTCTCTTCTGTGCCTGATGTGGCACTAATGGATAGTTGGTGGAAAGCTTTAGGGCATGTCCCTTTGAAATAAGGCAACATTATTTGAAAATGGCATCTCACACTGTCACAACTCTAGTGATGATTGTGTTTACTCACATCATCAGAAATACAAGCCATTAAAGTGTTACCAGGAGGTTTCCGTTGCCCTGTCAAAACCTCTGCACCTGAGGGCAACCTTATTCAAACATTCTTAATAAAATGGCACAGTGCCTGCATTTGTTGGCAAAATTTTATTTTGTTGTGCAAAACAACAAATCAGACACTATCACCAAGGTGCATTATCTCCCCAATTCTCATAAACCTGAACATTCTCCTTGTGTCTGCTCACAGAACCACAGGTGATGTCCTCACATGATGCAGTAGGCCTCATCTTGGGGCAGGTGTTGTTTAGTCCTCCAGTAGGTGGGCAGGTGTGCTCGCAGCACCTTCCGCAGGTCCTCGTTCAACAGGAGGCAAAAGATGGGGTTGACTCCAGCCTGGGCGAAGCTCATCCATACTGTGATGGACAGGTACTTATGAGGGATGGAGCAGGACTTCACAAAGACCCTCCAGAAGCAGGCGATGATGTATGGGGCCCAGAGCACCAGGAAGAGCAGGGTGATGGTGTAGAACATCCTGCCTAGCCTGCGCTCAGAGCGCACCTCCTCCATGCCCAGCAGCCGCCGGTGCTGATTGTGTAGGTTCTGCCTGATGCCCAGCAGAGTCGGCGGCATAGGGCCGCGGCCAAACCCCGCAATCCAGTTAGCCGCAGCCTGCCCTGTGGCCCCTGGACCATGGAAGGTCCAGTTCTGGCTGATGGCGGGAACAAGCTGAACAGGCTTCATCTTCCGGTGCCTGTACTCGAAAAGGAGCAGCTTGGCGTAGAAGCCATGTGTGGCCAGTACCACCACAGCCAGCATGAGCATGAAGCCCAGGGTGTCATTGGTCTTCAGGTAGCGGTGTTCGAAAATGCACTGATCTTCATCACGGATGAACTTGTATGTCCCCACATCAAAGACAGGCGGGAACGCCATGGCCACAGCCAGAGTCCAAACCATGCAGATAATGGCAGCACAGGTCCAGATGGTCATGCGCTTGGCATAAAACCGGTGGTGGGCAATGGCAAGGTAGCGGGTAACAGCCACACAGAACAGCATGAAGGCAGCATGAAAACAGAACAGCACAGCCATAAAAGCCACAACTTTGCAACTCAAGGCACTGTAAGTCCAGGCCGAGCTGTTGTGGACCGACACAAGCACGAAGGGGAAGCAGGCAGCAGAGCGCACTGCATCGGCCAGGCACAGATCCAACAGGAAGAAGTACGGGGCCTTGTGTAGTGTCCTGTCCCGGAGCACCAGCAGGGATACCAGGAGGTTGCCTACTAGACTGACACAGATTATCAGGCCTAAAAAGACCAGCTTAAAGTAGGCAGACACATTTGTGGCAGAGATCCCTCCAGAGTTGCTGCTGTCGCTGCTGCTGCTGCCTCCTCTGGCCAGTCCACTCTGAGAGGCCAGCACAGCCAACAGGCTCCCAGGGCCATCTATGGCAAAGCTCTGGTTAGCCATTCTGTTCCTTCCACTGAACCTGTGAGCCAGGCCCTTCACAAGCACGAGTGATCCTCCCACAGCCGTCTTCCACAGCTCCCTGGACTTTACAAGGAGAGGCCCAACCACTCTGTTCTACGCGACACTATCATCTCTCCTCTTTGTCCACATCACCTGTGAACACAGAGACACATTATGAAGATGTGTGGAAACAGGATGTCTGACTTGTATGTTACATCTGCAACAGTTTGATGAATGGAGGACCACAGTCTAGGGTGGATACAGAAGTGCTGTGTCGGGCAACACAGGGAAATCTCCGCTGTCCTGTTCCTCTAAGGCTAGGATCAGATCAGCAGCTCTACAGCATGCCAGCTCCTTGGCTCTCTCAGTAATTACCTTGCCCGTTGCTAAGATACACCAGCTCACATACTTTGTGCGAGTGTGGGTGTTTGAGTGAATGCATGGGGGTGTACAGGGATGAAGCAGACAGTACCACCACGGCTGGTCGTGTCCAACAAACAGGGAGATAGTAATTGAGAAAAGAACATTTGATGGCTCCCCTGCTTGTTTCTGACTGTGCGGGTGACTGGTACAGAGCAGATGTTATGTGAAATCTTATAACAAATGTGAGAATGCAATGGCAGGGCAGGCAGCCATTTAGATCTGACTCAAGGCCTGACAACGACAGAGCTGGAGAGAGGGAATGGTCTGAAGGATGAAAAAGGAGCATTATAAAGAGTGTGTTATTGGCAAGCCTCCTCACATCACCTCATTTATATAAGAAATGGGTACAGATAATTGTATTTATCTTTTATTTACGGCTGAATTGATGCAGCCTCACCCAAACCCCATTCTTTGGCACAAGGCAATAATAATAATAGAAGAGCGGAGTGCTGCTCGTCAGGGTGGGCCTGGCCTCTATGTAGGCCACGAAACAAAATCATTAGATTTTACTGAGGGCTTTTTTGTTGTAGTGTACAGCCCTGTAGCACCTTGACAAACATCATTTCAGATTAGATGGCTGCTGTGTCAGCTAGGCCTAAAACACCGAGTGAAAGCAGAAACAGACAAACAGGTGTCAAAATCTCTTTGTCGTGTTTTTTTTTATAGGAGGCGATTGACCGGCGGTGATAACCTACCTCACATTTATGGAGTTTTTCTTTATCTTCTACCTCCGTCAAAAACAGCCAAGCGCTCCTGTTCGCTTTGTGTCACCGTTATTTACGCGGAAACCAAAACACATAATAAAGCCGTATGCCGTGGCCGTGCTCCTGGACAACACCTGTTATGCATAAACCCACGGCGAGAGAGCAACATATCATCAGCATAATAGGTTACATGCGATGTGATCATCAACAGCTGATCAAACAGCCGAGGATGGGGATGCTGTCGTGAAGACACATTAAGATACAGGGGGGAAAAATCCACTGCCACCCTTTTGCTGTTTTACAGGGATGCGTTCATTTGGTCCAGAAAACTGTTTTTTGTTGCATCACGTCGAATAATCGTCTCCATTTGGGGTTTACAACATAAAATATCGTTTTCTTCATGTATTCCAAATGATGTCCGATTTTCAGCGCTTATTATAACCCACCCACAAACGCTGGAGAGGAAAAAAACATCGCGCATTCCCTAAATGAATCGTCTTGCCGTGGATATTGGCTAGTGGCATCAGAACAATTAGTCCATACAGACAGCCTCGATAAAATTCCTTTTCTCATGTTTCAGTCCAAAAAGATGATGGATTTAGCCACATCTCTTAATATGCAGGCTTTGTTTTGCTGTCCAACGGAGGTGGACTATATCTTAATAGTCCACGATAAAAGGGGGACATTTTGGACAAATCCAGCGATGTCACGAGAAGCATTTACATCGCAGACGCCGTCGAAAACCAAAACGAATATGCGTAAATGTTCCAAAGAATAAGGAGGAGGAAAACAAGGCAGATGGGTTAGGCGAATTATTCCTGAATAATCCCAATTATGGCTGCTTGCAAGGAGGCAGCTCGAGCGCTCGTTCGGAAACGCTCGGTTTCTTCCGGAGAGCGCACGGAGAAGGATGCGGGGAGGGGAGGATGCAGGGAGGGGGAGGCGGCGGTGCAGCGAGACGGACATAACTTCAAAGTGCTGTTTTATGCCAGCTGCTTGCTGTCGTGCACGGTACTGAGTTTTATTCAACATCGCAAAGAGGCGTACGTCGGTGACACCGGTACCGACACCGGTCTGACCGAACTGTTCTAACGACACGGCAACATACGGCTCAAAGATCACATTTCTTTCATTTCCCTACATCAGTGTTGAGGTAGCCTGTGTATAGGCTACCATGTTATTTTAGTAGGCTATTAATTCATTATTTCATATGTGTCTACACACATCTGCTGCTAATGTACATCTGTAAATTCACCCATTTATGCTGCTATTTTATTAGATTAAAAAAAAAAATTCTATTCTATATTTTTTTATGCATGCCTTATAGTTTTATGTTTCATGTTGCACGAGAGCATCAAAGAAAATTCCTAGTCTGAAACCTTCATTGATAATGGCAATAAATTCTGTTCTACACAAATTCAGTGATATATGAAGCATCGGATGACCTTAATGTTGCTTGGTCAAATGGCGTAGCCTACAGACAAAAATGTACTGGTTTGAAGTGTTAAAATATTTTTGTGTTGTGTGTATGTCTATAATCTGCAATCTATTTTTATTTTTCATCTATTCTATTTACATATTTGTTACATATTTATTTAAGATAACACAGACCTATGCAAGTTGAGTGAGTACTACTAGCTTACTAATCTGCCATTCTACTGTACATTTTGTATGTGGCCATAGTTAAGTTTGTAGTTAATAGCTCATGTCCAGAAAAAAATGTTCATATTTTCTTCTTCTTATTATTATTATTTTCTCATTATCCAGATGCTCTTTTGTATCTGTCACATACAGTACATACAGTTTTTGGTCACTGTCACAAGTCTTCATACATGCTGCTGCTGAAGATGTTCCTGAATCATTGCCACTCTACTCTACATGGGCTTATACATGTGCATGACTTGATAGCAATGTGCGACCTTTGGCTTATACAGTATGTGCACCTCATGTTACACACTGTACTTTTCCACATTGGCTGAGCTCAGAGCTACTTTAGATGCTCCTGTTTGTGATGTTGCATAGCTTTTTTTTTTTTTTTAATCATAAAAGACACAGATAATTAGGTAATTGGTATCAATACTTGTTCATTCATCACTTCATACAGACACAAAACATATTAAGACAGAATGAGTTGCTGAGTGTGCTGAGTAGCAGTTATGTGGGCAGTGTCCACAGGAAGACTTCACAAAGGAGGTTCACTGACAGAAATGTGGCTTTGTTCCTGGCTGTGCACACCTTACAGTTAATGCATGTTTATGTAAACAAAATACAGTTTCTATGTATTATTTGAGGTCATCAGAGATAAAGGGTCATGGAATACACAATGTGTTTTTCTATCTGACATCACCACAATGAAACATTACTAGAGACTTTTTCTGACGTACCGAACACCACAAATGCCACAGTTCTATGGCCAACATCCTGCTACAAGGGGAAGAGTAGTGCAATGAGCTATACTTTTTATATCTACTTTGATATTTTGGAGTGTTACACACAGTACAGTTTAATATATAATCTATAATCTCTGTGCTTTATTATGGAATCATGACAAGGCACTTGGATGGAGGAATTTGTGGTCAAATCACACAAGATGCAAACAGGGTGCTGGGCTCCTGCACAAGACTCAGAGCACGGGGAAAGATGACTGATGGCCTCAGACTCCTGTGTACGTCACACTCAGATGACAGAGCCAGAGAATTGTCTGAGCGCAGATGAGGGGAGTACTGCAGGCCCAGGCAGTGGGTTTTGGCACAGTTCAGTGACGTCCACACGGTCCGAGTCATGCTGCTGAAGAGACACTCCAGTTTCACCTCGTGTTGCGAGAACAGGAGGAGGGCTCTGGGCAGACACACTTCCCATCTCTGTAACAAGTCTGTCCCTATTGCTCCCACTTCTTCGGCCCGGGCCTAGTCTGGGACTCAGGAGGCAGGTGGACTGATTTCATGTTGCTTTAACTCATTTGTTGGGTTCTCTGCACTGGCCTGGAGCACACAGGGTAAACATGTCTGAAGGGGAATTGAGGAGGATGTGCAGGGTGATTGTGCAGTTTTCACAGTGAGTGGACTGTGCCTCATCAACAGAAGGCAGTTCTCCAATGGGTGGGACAGTGGGAGATGGGTGAACACCAATCTGTTAAAGTAAAAAGACAGTGACAACCAGAGAGTATAAACAAAGGAAAGCAACTACTGCCTTTCTACAAAACAGATCCCATGCTGACATCTTTGTGTGTGACAAAGCAACGAAAATGGGTGGTAGCTCAAGAAATTGTTTTCAGAGATTCAAAAATTTTAAACTTCCCAAGACATTGCAAATGTACATTGCTGTAGAAAGGCATATTGGCCCAGTTATTTACAATGACAGTACTTTTTCAGTGGTATAAATAGTATTCGTGCATTTCTATTACTATTCTGAAAAATAAATAATAATTTCACATTTGTTAGTCTTCATGCAGACCGTGACATGACCTTGTAATGAGGATAAACTCAAGCATGCGTAAGTGTGAGGTGCACAGAGGACAGAAAGTCAGATGTGCTAAAATGAGTTGCACAGTGTTATTGTTGAGTGCTATGGTGTCAGACATTACCTAGGTTGTTGCCGAAGCTTCAATGAGCTGTGAACAATACACACAACCAAGCCAGACACGATAAGTTAAATGTGCTTTATAATAGACACACAACCTTCAAAATAACATGGAAAGAGCACAAACATTATCTGTTAAAAAAGTACAGTACCAGTCAAAAGTTTAGAAACTCTTTATATGTGTTGTTTTTGTGAATATGCCATTCCTCATTAAGCTACCAGAGAGAGGATACATTTCTGGATATTTGCCTCATATTATAATAAAAATACCTAATAATAATAATGGCTAATAATTCAATCATGCCATACTCCGTGGTGACAGAAGCAAGGCTGCCATTCTGCGGCATTGGCCCCTACGGCCACCTCCAACAATTCACTCTCTCAATCCCATTCATTCTGACCTATTGTACATGTTTTTAGTAGTAGGGGAAACCGGAGCACCTGGAGGAAACCTACGCAGACATGAGAACATGCAAACTCCACACAAAAGGCCCTGTCTGCTGTGGGGATCGAAGCTGGAATCATGTTACTGTGAAGCGCTAAATGCTGCACCACCGTGCCGCCACATATAAAGGGACAAAGGGAAAAATATATATATATATTATACAAACAAAAATGCATCCCTTTTAGAGAACAAAAATAGTTTCATGATCAAAAATACAACATTTTTTTGTAATTCTTGCTCTGTCTGGGTCCGTGTATATACCAGAAAGGATTAATCAATTACTAATAATTGTTGACAACTATTTTTCAATAATCGATTAGTAGATTCAGCCTTTACCAAAACATTACATCACTTGTTGGTACAAGTAAATAAAAATTCTTTCCGGGAGCTACTTGCCTTGGGAACCTTCTTCTACTTTGCGATAACATTTTTCTGATACAGCATGCTTCCTAAAATACTTTGAATGTGCATATCTATGATTTATTAACTTCATAATCTAAACAAACTATACAAATATGATCTTTACCTCTACATCCAGTTCTGGCTGGAAGATGACCGGGCAGATGGCTGTGGGTCGAACTGGTCCAAATTGAATGGAACCCTCTTGTTCTCCTGCAAACATGCATCTGCTGTTTATAATTTAAATGTACCCTTATGTATGTTTCCAAAAAATGCTTATGTTGCCAAAAAAACATAAATGCCTTAAATATGTACCTTCTATTGTGTTTTGACCATCTTCAGATTCTAAGTCCAACTCTGTCCTGAAAGAGTACACATTTTTTAATAGATTTGCTGAGGTGATTTTCTTTTGGTTATGTCACCTCTATTCAAATAGAAGCATTAAAAATCATGTTAAAACTGCAAGGAGATAACAAAGAGACTATTTTGAAAATTCCTTGAAGTAACTATGTAACCTCCACAATGCTTACCACTTTTAAAATGGAAAAAGAGTTGAGTGGGAGCCTTTCTGTGTATTGTGTATGCCAAGTGTTTTACTTGAATGGGGCTTAAGGCCAAGCGTGTCTATCCCGTCTGTGAAAGGTCAGAGGTAGGTTTTACTGCATGGAAATGCCACGTCTAATATGACACCTGCCCTTTCCTCATTTTGATCATACTCACACACGACCAGATGATTGGCACTCTAAAAGGGGCGTGTGCCCTGGTCCAAATCTATCACAGCAGTCTCCAAAGAACATGGACATAAATCAGCATTAAACATGACTGAGTCCCTGCCCATGTTCTGTCGTCACACAACAGCTGCTGATTCTTTTCTACTGTGCTTCATTTATGACTTGGATACTTGCAGTGCTGAAAGCGGTCTCCAGGCAAAAGCCCAAACTAATGTAGCATGCGTAATTGGTGCATAGCCTATAGAAGAAGCCACATATGTTTTGTTATACAAGTAGCTTGCAATATTCAAACATTGCACATTGTAAAATTGACTGTTTCAAAAATGCTACATACAATAAAAAACAAACCTACCTGTAGTATTTTGGTGGTTTAAGGATACTTCTGACTTCTTTTGTGTCAATGAGACTTTCAGAGGATTTATCTTCGTAGGACAAGAGCAGAGTCACCACATAGTTCATCTTAGAGTTATTGGCCCAGTAGTCACCTTCTGAGGTCTCATAACGAATAACAAACTCTATGCGAGAGCCATGTGTTGTATAAGGTTGTGCAAAACACAGCTTGAAGCAGAACTGGTCAGTGTCCCCGTCGTTAGACCCCTGCACATACTCTGCAGGGTGGTCATAGTAGGAGCTCCAGTTGTCCATGGTGCACCTGATGTATACTGCTTTGTTGAAGGATATGTTCAGAACTCTGACAACTCCACACACTGCAAGGGGCTCATTTTTTAATGATGAGATGTTCTCAACTTCAACTTTGTTTTTACGCACTGCCTGCAGGAGGGCATTGCCAATTGGCACAGTGAACTCTGGGTGCACATGATAATTCGGTATTTGTTGTGTTTGTCTATACTTTGCTTCCTCTTCCTCCCATTTAGTGCTATCTTCGTCGTCTGAGTCAAAAGCAGTGAATTCTTTTACATCTACAAGGTCACCACCTGTAGTGTCTGCAAAGGATACACATTTTCCACCAGTCAGGGCCTGCTGGATGCGCATATACTCGGCTGTTTCGTCTGCGATGGATGAGCCTCTCTTGCGGGGCACCGGGGAGCACCGCGGGATGAGGCGCACGTCGGTGTCATCTTCATCATCTTCGTCATCTTCGTCTGCGTCCACTGTGCGAAATCTCTCTGCCCCATCTGCAGATTTTTCTACTTTAACGGTGGCAAATAGGCTTCCTTGACTTGGTATGCTTAAAAAAGACATTATCGCTTTATACGTATGACGTCCTATAAAAAAAATGAGCACGCGTTACGCACAGTGTTTGCGCATAACAAGCTTGAACGTCCTTGTCCAGATTCACTCGCGTGCTCCTGTGATATCCTCTAATTCAGTTGAGAAAGACCCTGTAGATTGGCTTCAGTCGAGAAAGAAGCTGCCTAATTTTAGAAGTGACCTACCAGACTCCTGTCCCACATTTGTCTTTGGTACAATCCTGTGACTCCCCCGTGTTCTATTTGGTTCGGGCTGGAAACGACACTGGGGTCTAGATCACATGCCCGAGTTATCTGCAAAACAGGAATGACAGCCTTGAATAAGACCTCAAATATTTGTCCCATAAAATCAACTCGGCTAATTAATCCTAGTATACTCAATTAACAAAAAACAAGCATACATTGGACTGCTACATAGGCATCTGGAAGTTATTGGCAAAGTTAATTCAGAAGATATTTCAAAACTTCCAGATCCCCTATGGTTGCATAGTAATTTAATTCTAAATTCTAAAAAGAAAGTCCTTTTTGAAAAGGAAAATGTTGGCCCTGATAGCCTAATTGTTGCTGTAACAGTTCAGTGCCAATGCACTATAACTAGGCCCTTGAACTATTAGCCTACAACAGAAATCTGCAAGTTAAAAATAAGAAATCTGCCCTCCAAAAAAAATATATATAAAAATATATAAAAATTAGGCCTACAGAAAGCTGTGATGTCACCTGATCTGCTTAGGCCCCGAGTAGATCTGCTCCAGTAACGAATAGCCAGCATCTTTGAACAACATATGTACCTTGATATCTCAGTGGTTGTTAAACTGTAACAGGATTATTCTAATGCGCACAGTGCACAGTGTAAACACATCCTCGCAGCTGATTGGTCAAGAGATTTTAGCGCGGCGCCCCTTAACCAATCAGATTATTGTTTTTCTTTCACATCGTTGCACGAATAGTAAGCAGCTACCATCAACTACAGCTAAAGCATATCTGCACACAAAGGGATTATTGATATATCAGGGCCATTAAGTACCGGAATATTTGACGAATATGTTTTTCTGGACATGTTTCGAGGGCTACTATGACTGTGTCTGACTTCAGTGACACACACTCGCTTTGGGATACGAGCCATAGCTTTTAGCATTTGGTTGCTAGTTTTTGACATTACGCAAGGCCGTGGAGAAATGCTAGCGCGTCTTCCTGGTTAACCTGCAGGTAAATTGTTGTTTACGGAACACAATAATTTCAGTGGTTTTGCCGGTTTGGGTCTGCAAATAAGTCGCCTGCGTTACTTCGAGTGGTAATATAGCTTGCAAGCTACCTAGCTTGTTAGCTGAGCCGCTAGCATGAGTGAAGTGACGGACTGCACACCGTCCGCTGACTCCGCATCAAGGAAAAGACGTCCATCACCACAGCGAGATGAGAGCGACACTGTGCCCCGCAAGACTCCAAAGCCAAGTGACAAATCTGACGAGGCAGAAGTTACCTCGGTAAATGGCAAAAACAGTGAGTCGGACAGTAAAGATGCAGCTGACGGTGTATCTAAAGAAATGGCAGCTGTAGAAAGCTGCTCAGGCAACGCTGCTGCCGCCAGGAGTTCACTTGCTGTCCCTAACTTAAATACAAATGAGCAGGATGACAAAAACAACGAAAAACTAAAGGATTTTGGTGCAGAGGAAGAACCAGAGAAGTCTACGACTCCTCTGCATCAGTCAGAGTCTGCAGCCATTGCCGCTGCAGAGGCACTTGCCAGTCTCACGAGGGGAGATGGGGAAGAGAGTCAGGAGGCAGCCTGCTCTTCTGAAAGAGGCAAACATGTTAAACAGTTAAGTAAGGCTAAACAGCGTGTGAGCTCTAAAACCCAGGCAGCAGCCGCGGACAGCTCTACATCAAAACACAGCAGCTCCAAAAAGGATGCTGATGACGATGAAGAGGAGGCAAATGAACGAGATGAGTCTGTGTCAGGGTCTTCCTCCACACACAGCTCTTCCTTTGCCTCCAACAATGAGGATAATGAAGAGAATGACGATGGAGAGTGTGCTATAGTGTCCGTGAAGATGGCCCCAGAGATGAGACAGTCAGTGACTCTGTTGGCTCAGGTTCAAATGAAGTTGGATGCTTTGGAGAAGAAGAGTGCCCAGCTTCACCAGCGCTTAGACGTCAAGATAAATCGCCTGAGACGTCCACATCTCGACCAGCGAAGCTCTATTGCAAAAACAATCCCTGGCTTTTGGGTCACTGCTGTATCCTTTCACTTTCAAAATGTTCTCTGTTTATGTTTTCAAGCAAATGCTTTGTTTTCTTTGACAAATGTGTCAGCTGTTGAATCACCCCCATCTGTCTGCTCACATTGATGAAACTGATGAAGATGCTCTGAGCTACATGACTGACTTGGAGGTATGCTTCCTCAAACTATATGAAATACATCCCACAAATAATATATTTACATTTTATTTTGCAGGTCGAAACGTTCAAAAATAACAAGTTGGGTTATAGGATTCGATTTCACTTTAGGAGGAATCCATATTTTCAGAACAATATAATCATGAAAGAACTTCATCTGGGAATGGGAGGTAAAGTGTCTTTATTAATATACTCTGACAAACAAAGCAATGCATGCCCTGTGAAAATAATGTTCATGTAATGTTGAGTTTGTATCAAATATAGCATTAATTATATGACCTCTATGTTTCAGGATCTCCCATGTCCTTCTCTAACCCGATCTTGTGGCATCGTGGTCATAACCTGACGACCCACAGTGAACCTAAGAAAACCGGACGTGGCGTCTACCAGACATTTTTTAACTGGTTTAGTGACCATAGCAACCCAGTACAAGATGATGTAGCACAGGTAAGATCTTCAGCATCTATATATATATATCTGATTCTTAACAACACAATTATTTATGTGATTAATACAAATATTTTTAAGATTCTGAAGGATGACTTGTTCAGAGACCCACTGAGATACTACCTCACTCCGCTGTGGGAGCCCAGGGAAAATGGAAGGTATGACAAGTATTTTGTCACTTCACTTGCAGCACAAACATCAACCCTAAAAAAATTATAGGACATGTTCATTTACAGTCGAGTAAACTGTACGGTCGGCGGCACAGCTACAAGGTCCCGGGTTCGATTCCTGGGCCTATCTGTGTGGAGTTTGCATGTTCTCCCGTGTCTGCTCTGGTTTCCTCCAGGTGCTCTGGTTTCCACTGGTTACCACTAAAAACATGCACACCTCATATGGAATTATGAATGGCTTTTCCATTTATTACTTACAATATTTGTCCTTATCATAGTACCAGATGCATCTTTTTCATAAAAGGGGTTACTAACCCCTACATTTATTAGAATGCTCAGGTAATTTTCATGCCCCCATGCAAACAGCTGATCATCAAGTCTGAAAGTCTTTAGTTGGCACTGCAAATCTTCTTTTTTTGCACAAATACCGGTTAACATTGCTCAAATACCGCCTTCCCACACACTGCCAACGATCCACACTGAACCATAAACTCACAGAAAAAGCAGTATTCTGTCACAATGAAGTAATGCAGTTGTTTATGTTATTTGCAGCAGTTCACTAACATTTCTATTGTTTCCAATGAAATAACTGCCATTACATAAACAAATTTTGACTTGGAGACAAACCCTTTGAGTCATCTGTCACACACCACTGGCTGCACCAACCAGACCAGAAATAATATAAATGTTAAAAAAAATATTAATCTTCAGATTTTCACAGCTTTCTAAAATTCTCGAGCACACTTTTGTGTTTAAAAGGTGTGCCAGAGGGTTAATACATTTGTCTGTGCGTTATACAGTAATGCCAGTGGGACCAGAGCCGCTGGCAACGGAGACGACTGTGTGGTCATCTCTGACTCGGACGATGATGACCCCGAAGTGGAGGGTAGTGACGCTGAAGGAGACCACAGCAGCCGAGGAGACAACAGAGAGGAGAGAGAGGAGGAAGACGAGAGGGAAGAGGTGGAAGAAGAAGAAGAAGAGGAAGAAGAGGAGGAGGAGGAAGAGGAAGAGGAAGGAGGCACAAATCCAGGCGCAGGTAGGACAGTTGGTACAAGGTGAATCCCATTTCTGTTCACTTGCCTCCTCAAAGCCTCCACTCATCAGTTCCTCAGCTGTAAACCCTGCTCACAACAGGGAAGCCAACATGAAACACCATTACTCAGTTCCTCAGTAATGGAATCAAGAACCGGAGGCTTTGAAGTTTTAAAGAGCTCTCAATGACCTAACATTATTAATTAATTATCAATGTGACTTACTTCAACTATACTTGATAGTTTTCAATGTGAATGTGCACATATTATTATGTAGTGGCTAAAATGAACTTACTGAACCTTCCATAGATGAGAGTCTGGTGGAGGATGACGAAGCTGGAGAAATAGTAATTGATGGTAAGATTCCAGAACAAAACCTGCCTTTTGTCTTCTTCACTGTTTTGTAAATGTCCTTTGTGTCTATATCAGGCTCTGATGAAACAGACCAAGAAGAAGCTTAAAGTAGAACTTCTGTGACCAGGAAGCATTGCTGAGGGACCAGAAGAACCATGATGTAAGGAAATGATATGCACAAAATATATAGTTTTTCTACCTTAAAAAGGACATTACAATCAGGTTAAACAATAAGATAAGCCAAGGTGTGTTCCCCCTGTATTTTATACATTGTCTTTTTGATAAATTATTTTATTTTAATAAGACATAGTTCACACTATAGACAATATTGTTTTCTCAAGAATGGCAAGTATGACAAGTTAATACATTCGAATTGCCACCTCTTGTATCTATTAGAAGATTTAAAAAAAACTGTTCCTATTTTAAATTTGACAGTTTTAACTGTCTTTAATTAAAATATCACGACTTGTAAAATTATTGTGTACACAGTACCAACCAAATTTGTTCTCAGGGATAATAATGTTTGAATTGAAAAGTTTCACTGAGCTTTTAGCGACTGGTTGTCTTTGCTCTGTATTTTGTAACGTGTACTCTACTG
>OMNZ01016132.1:37740-48814 GCA_900303255.1 Lesueurigobius sanzi
CGAAGGGGGGGCCCCCCCCCCCCCCCCCCCCCCCCCCCCCCCCGTCACCGCCACTCACATCGCACATGCACCAGGGACGCACACCAGGGCAAACCGCAATCGAGATATTAGCCACATTTTCATTTGCACTTGATTTGAGTAGGTACGTAAAGTGATCTGCCGGTGGTAAGTATTTTTGCACGTACAGTAAATTAAGACAAATCATCTCATTGCACTTAAATTAGTTAATTATTAATTCATTGAATTGCAATTGAGATGAAATAAGATGTTTTTTTTCTTACTTTAAATCCAAAAATACTTCTTCCACTGGCAGACTGTTTTACTTGGCAAGTCAAGTTTACTCAAATTATGGAAAATATTCTTGTTCTGAGTAATGAACATGACACATATGACTTCATTTTTACCAAAAGATACTGTAGTTACATAATTATTCTTAAGATTTTGCTCAAAAATGTTTCATGGGAATTTTGCCACCATTTTTCAGGACCACAAAACAATGAAAACACTATTTTCAATATTATTCCCTCGCCGGTTTGTGTGTTCTAACATGGCAGTCCTGAACACAACAGGCCTGAACTATCCTGAAGTTATCTGTCTATCTACCTTAGTTCTAAAGTTAGCAGTTTGTTGTTTGGACCGGTAAGATGGCGCCTCAACCACATACACATCAACACGATCTGTTGGCCACGCCCCATTACGTGACATCACATTCCAAAGCTCTTTTTTATTAGCACTTCCTGTGAGCTGGAATTTCCATTGTTGTCAATGGAAGAGAGTGAAGAAAATAAAATGGGAATGAAAAAAAAAATCACAAAAAAGTTGAAAGTAAATAGGTTTGTGTGGCTCAGGTTTGGTTTCATTGGAAGGACGACAAGAAAAAATGTACCTAAAATATCTTTTTGCGATATTATATCTTGACTTTTTGTTCTCAACGTTAACTTGAACTGTAAAGGACCAAAGCTGATGGATATATTTACACAGTGGTTTCACGGTTATGTTTCACCAAAAATTGAAGTCCAAGCCAATTATCAGCTCAAGTCAGACCTGCAATTTCACCATAAACACAAGATGGCGGCCCCCATGGCAACTTCCTGAATAAGGTGAATAGCAGTAGTTCATATGTGCTGAAGACAGAAGACAGTGAACTTTGTGCTAGCTTTGTCATGTGTAAAAACACAGTAATTACAGAGATATAAGTCGAAAACCAAGTGAAAAATCTGTGTTTTGATCTCTTGATAAGTTAAATTTGCTTAAAAAAAGGTCAAATATTCTGAAATCAAGCTAATTTTGCTCATCAAGATATCACTTTTTGCAGTGCATCATGTTCATGGGGGTGCTCTCATCTTGTCCCTGCATAAATAAATACATAATACATAATCCCGCCGTCCTCTTACTAGCCATATTAACCTATAGTCAACATCACTTTGTTCCTTTCCTCTACAGTCGCACCAAACTGATGAATGAAGTCTCCGCCTCCCGTCGATCACATCATGGTTCACCCCAGCCGTCTGATGCAGCCAACAGATCGCAGGCCTCACCTTTGTGCCCGAGTCAAATTGAGTCTCTCGGAGGCTGTGTGCGCGAACAGATAAGAGAAATCAATGTGTTTCATCTTAATTGAACGGGTGAAGGAGCCGCCACACACTATTAGTAAACATTTGTTGAAGGAGACAAATTAATTGAATCTAGATGTAGAGTCTCTGCACATGCTTTACCTGTAGCAGAATTGACAGTAAAGATGATTGAATTGACTGAATGAAGTTTGTCTAGTCCTAAAATGACCTCAGCTGTGTTCAAACTTGTTCAGATTTACATTTGGACTTTAAATATGTTTATTCTTCTTGAAATTAAGTTGTTTATTTCAACTTTTAAAAGAAGGATTTGTAAGACTTGAGTAAGGATCATAAACTTGGGTTGTTTTAAGCTGCATTTTGCGGACAAAAAAAACATATTGATGAGCAATACCTGATTTGAAAGCTCGGAACCTCTGGGATTTAATCAGATCAGATGTAGGGAGTGAGAAAGTGCAATTGCAAACTGTTTCTTTTCAACCAAAAGTGTCTGCTTTGTGTTTGGAAAATTGCAGCAAAGCAGGCATTCCCAATTTTCAATAAAAAAAAAGAACAGAAGATACTATTTGAAAAGGAGTTGGACTTAATTCGAAACCTACCCCCTCAAAGATGCAACAAAACAAATAGAAATGTAGTGAGGGGCGATGGACAGTGGCAGTCAGCCTCTGGAAGGTTGTGTGTTTAATCCCAGCCGATGCAGACTGTTATTGTGTCCTTGGGCAAAACACTTCGCCCACTCTGCCTATGCGGGAATGTGACGTGTGACTGAGTGATCGGTGGAGGTTGGCTGTTGTTGCAGATCGGCAGCCATGATTCTGCGAAAAGAAACTTGCCACCACTGAGCGTGGCGTGGATGAATAATGTGGGGACAGAGATAAACACTGCATAAAACCGATTTGTTCTAAACTAGCCAACATTATGTCTGAACTCCAAGATATTTTTGTTTGTAGGTTGCATAAACTTGCTTTTAATAACCTCAGCATTGATATTTTTAGTTCTAAATGGAAAGGATTGTGTTGGTTTGCATGTAGTTGTTTGGTTGAGGCGCCCTCTGTAGGCAACGACTTAAAAATGCCACAAATACATGCAACAAAATGAAGGGTACAGATTGAAGTACTTCAGGAGTAGAAGAAGAAACCTGTGTGAAGGAAACTATTCTTGCAATGTTTTCGACAAGAGGCTAATGTAAAAACATGGTTAAAAGCTTATTTTCCTGTTCATTTTGCATGACATGTCTTTCACTTAATGAAAAAAAAGAAAAAGAGCAGGACTTGGCTTTGTGGTTTGATCAATCTCATCAGATCATACACAAATGTTGAACAAATTATATGTTTGGGATGATGTCCAAAACCCCTCCAGGTTAATACTTTGGCTGCAAGTTCTTTCAACAATTATTGCCAGCGCTGGAAGTCAATAACTCCAGTATTTTACATTTTAAAAGCTCCATTAGTGTATTAAAGAATATGGCTAATGTTAATCTATGGATAATGCTTGCTAGTACATGGTGGATATCCATGGTAACAGCGATGACTGCCTCCAAGTGGAGTCTATGATTGTTTTGGGTCTGTCCTGTGACGTTTGTGACTGCTACATTATTGTGAAACATAAAGCACGAGCCTCCTCTGCCTCCCGTCCTCACCGTTGTCTGGTCCAGCTTGTGTTCTTTGGCCCCGCTCCTCGAGGACAGCTGTTGAATCTCCCACGTTTTTTATAGTGGGGCCGGTGCCAGCCTCGTCTTGAAGGCAGATGGTGGCAACACGTGGCACTTTGGAGCAAAGGCAGAGACGATTCTTCATCTCAACATCTTCTCCCTGTGGAAGAAAAATACAACCGTAAAGGGAGGTGGAATCTAATACTTCAAAATAACATTATTCAAGTAGAAGTAAACATAAAGAGGATACTGAAACCTAGTATGTCAGGGGGTACTGTGGCGGGGACAAAGGCAGTCAGCTTTATGTGGCACTAAACTTTGTTCAATTTAAAATGTTTTGATATCCACGCACCTGGATATTTTTATAAACACATATTTTTCTATGTAAAAAAACGATCTCTATCCAGTATCCACCGTTTTAGCAAAACTGTTGATGTTGAAGCCTTCCATTATTCATATCCATTTCACCAGCATTTTGTTGGTATTTATTGGTTAAAACAATAGCATAAACATTGTTTTGTGTGGCAGAAGTGTCTAATGAATGTGGCCATAGTTGTAGGCCTAGTAAAAAAAGAGAGGTTTTGCCACTAGCCTTAGATTTCAGGAGAATAATTTGGTGCAGCTGATCACTTCATGAAGAGTACTTTTGGGCTTCTTGCATTTAACTAATTTAGTCAATGTTTAGTCCTATTTTAGATCCTAGTTTAGGCCTAGTCTTGACCTGGATCAACTCAAGTTCTGATGGGGCATAGTCCTGTTAGAGACCGAGGTTAAATATTGTGTAAATTGCAAATTGTTTTTGAAGGTGGTACTGCAATTTTGAAATAAAATATATATGAATTTTTTGAAATTGAAATTTTGGTTTAGACCATATTAGAAAATATATAAAAACATTTCACTAACTGCAATAAAAATGTATTAAAAGTTTCCTTTTTTGCTATCCCTTTTAGGGATACTTCACACTACTGTTTGTGATAGGTAAGTGTTTGGAATAGGTTGTGTTCACTTTACAGACTTCTTTTTCAGTTGGAGGAGCAGGTGCCAATACAACTTTATGGGAGAGAAACAGTTTTTAAAGACATTTCCAAAAAGGAAATTGACAAATGCTATACTAGATTATACAGCGCTTCTATACCTGCTTTAGCAAAGTGCATTACATCAAGGAACCACTCGCCCATTCACACTCTCATTCATACACCAGTGTACGCAGAGGCAAAGTGGGTGAAGTGTCTTGCCCAAGGACACTATGACAGTGTGCACCCTGCAGTTACAAAACGACCCACTCTACCATATTATTCTCATGGCTTAAAGTCCTTTCTACTGGCCAACATCACACACTTTTCTTTTGAATATTGTCACCACGTTTGGACACCTTTATGAGAAAATAATTAGACCTTAGTTCATATGTGCTGATAGCCTGGGAATACCCAGGCTGCTCGCGCTCAAATTTCAATTCGAACTGCGAGACAGCCTGGAAAGGAAGACCGAAATCTTCGCATGAATCTGGGGACCAATCACAGCACGGGGAGGAACGGCAAGCCGATGACTCATAAAAAACGCGGAAGTTATAGTTGCCGTAGCAGACGCGAAGCGATCAAGCGTTAGATTGTGTTCTAAACACATTAAATCGAAAATTTATATTAAAAGAAGAACAGCGTTTGGCTTTACAATATTTTATTACGAAGAAAGATGTTTTAGCCTGGCTTCCGACAAGATTTCATCTTCTTCTATGCTTTTTCACTCCTCGTCGACTCAACATACGTCATCGGGACTCGATACGATTGGCTGTGGACATTCGTAGCGGCCAATAAACGGCTAATCGTAAACCACACCTCCCGTACGAGAAAATGAACGGATGTTTCCCAGACTAAATATTCACTTGCGATATTTAGTCTGGCGCTAGCCAGGCTAATGTCCTGACAGAGAAGACATTGAACTTTGTGACAGTTTTTGTTTCATGTGGATTGGTCCAGGGAGTACAGAGAAATTAGCCATAAACTAAAGCTGGACACACACTAGAGGATTTTTAGCCAGATTTTTAGTCTTAGGAGGCGTGGCTCACTAAAAACTTTCTCTCATGCCATGATCTGTGGTGGGACTCCTCATGTGTGTGTATGTCTGTCCTTAAGTGTGTGTTGACTGTGCACAGATATTTAGTCTCAAAAGATTAAAAATCCTCTAGTGTGTGGGCACCTTAAGACTAGAAATCTGCATTTGACAGTTACCATAGTTACTACCATAGAATCTTCAGCTGCCCTCCCCTTCAATTTTAAACTATTGGCTCTTCAGAGTGGTGCGATGTCACAACAACGCAACCTACTGGACCTAACATTTCTTATGCAATCAGACTGATACAGCAGAGCTTACTTCTCTCTCTTTCTTCATATTATCAAAATCAAACATTTGCCATTTACTTTATATGTTAGCTCAACTACAGAGCACGGTGTGGTAAAACTACTCAATATAACTTTACCCACCACTGACGAAGGCAGCGGCTCTGTTTTAATACAGGGCACAGACGCACAGGCAGCGTCTGGAATGCAGTCCACGTCCTCGCGCTCCTCAAAGATGCTGCTCTCCTTTGATAATCATCGGAGTGTGAAGTCGGTGAATGTCACACAGCACCTGTTCCTTATCTGGCTTTTTCTGTTGTTTACATTCTTGGAAGCTTTGGGATAACTATGAGATTAGAAAAAAGGGGATGTTGCAATGTCAAATTTCATAGTTGGAATCAGTGGTCTTAAATAGTGCTTTTCCAGACTATTTACAATTTCACACACCACTGACTCGCTCTGTTCTCCACACTTCATTACTAGAGACAAACTGGGGCCTTTTCAAACACAGGCTCAAATATGTTTTAAACAGAGGGGCCTTTCTGTGTGGAGTTTGCATGTTCTCCTCGTGTCTGTGTAGGTTTCCCCTACCACTAAAAACATGTACAATAGGCAAGGGTGAATGTGTGAATCTGTGTGAGTGTATGGTGGTGGTCTGAAGGTCCGTTGGTGCCAGATGTGGGCAGCCACACTTCTGTCAGTCTGCTCCAGGGCAGCTGCCACTATTGTGTTTGGACCCACAAGCGTGTTTAAGTCTTTATTAAGCTGATGACGATCGAAATGTCCTGCACTTCAACTACAGAGTACAGATGGACAACTCCTGTACGACTGAGTACTTACACAGACGGATTGTGTTTGGAGTGAATGTAAATTGTCCCATGTAAAACGCTTTGTGACTGTCTATGAAAGGTGCTATATTGCCTGAGTTATGTCCAGACTTGGTTAAACCAAAATGTCTTGTCTTTGAATAAAAGCAAAACAGAGATTGTTGTATTTGGAAGTTGCAACCCCCTGTCTAACTCAAACAGACAGTGTTGTTGGGCCACTTGCCCCACTGTAAAGAATTTTGGAGTAACTTTTGATACATGTTTCAAATTTGAGAAACACATTGGGTCTGTTGTGAAGGCAAGCTATTTCCAACTGAGACTCCTTGCTAAAATTAAAGCTTGCTTGCCACAAAGAGACTTGGAGAGCGCGATCCATGCTTTTATCACATCAAGGTTGGATTACTGCAACTCCCTTTACACAGGGCTGGACCAGAACTCTCTCCGCTGCCTGCAGGGAGTCCAAAATGCTGTGGCCCGGTTGCTGACCAGCACAAGGAAATGGGAGCACATTTCTCCCATTCTGTCCTCTCTACATTGGCTCCCTGTTCCTTTTCGGATTAACTTTAAAATTCTGCTGATTATGTTTAAGTGTCTGAATTCGCTGGCACCAAAGTATTTGTCAGAGCTGCTGCAGCTCTACTGTCCTCCTAGAGCACTAAGGTTTGCAGACCAGCTTCTTTTGTCTGTTCCTAAATCCAGGCTGGAGTCCAGAGGAGACCAGCCTTCTCAGTGGTGGCCTTTTTGGACTTTGGAACAGCCTTCCTCTTCATGTGCGCTCAGCTCAGTTTGTGGAAGAGTTCAAAACCAGACTAAAAATCACCTTTTTGCTTTGGCCTTTAGTTTGATGTAGACCAGACATAATTATTGTCCTCATTCTTATCTTGTCTTTTATAGGTTTACGTTTTATTTTATATTTTGTGCATATTGTTACTGTCCCTGTACAGCACTTTGGCTAACTGAGGTTGTTTTTACATGTGCTTTATAAATAAAATTGACATTGACCTTGACATATAAATAAAGCTCTTCTTATTTTGTTGTTTTGTTTTGAGTTGTTATGGTGTGTTGTGAAGACTCATTGTGTTCATGTTCTGTGATGTCATCTCAGATGGAGGGCAGTGGCCCAATACAACTGGGAGAGAAATAAATCTCCTGACAGAAAATCAACAAGTGAGTGTCACCTCATCATCACTTGTGAGGGATTAGGGCTCCAAACCTGTCAAATTAATTACTGAAAGTCCTTTCTATGGGCCAACATAGAAAGAATATTGTCATTAATTTTAAACACCTTCATGAGAAAATGACCTTAGTTTATTTGTGCTGACAGAGAAGACGTTACACTTTGTGACAGTTCTTGTTTCATGTGGTTAGACCAGGTAATGACAGAGATATTATTCATTAATCTGAATTTTGATGGTTACCTACAATTTAAACTATTGGCTCTTTTGAATGTTGTGATGTCACAGCTAAAGCTGTAGTTTTAATATGAGCACATAAAACCTTTTTCATATAAACTTAAATAAACCTATTTTAGCCATAGCTGCCCTAGGACAGACATGAGGTAGACAATATGTGCCATCGGCCCTCACGACCAACACCAATAACTCACTCAAGCCACATTCATACGTAGACAAGCAGGATGAAGTGTCTTTCACAAGGACAAAAAGCCAAACACATGAGCTGCTGCCAACTACATTAACTACAGCCACATATTTAAAAATGAAATCTGTTGGTGCTGAGTGGCCAAAGGGCTCGGTCGCAGCACACATGCCTTAGCAGCGTGAGATCGGCTTTGGCTGAACATCATTCCCTCTCCTCTCTTAACCCCCATTTCACACTGCTTACTGTCCTGTCCAATAAAGCCTTTGAGCCAAAACACTTCAAAAAGAAATTCAACCTTTTTTCTTTTTCCAAGTGTCGTAAAAAATCTACTTAGTATTTACAGATTGTACAGATTGTTTTTTATTTTTGGAATATGATTTACAAGTAAATCCAGTGATGTTGTCTCTATATTACTTATGATTGAAAGGTAAGCTCTACTTTTTAAATTTTCAAGTTTTATTTTATTTCTCTTAACATAATATACACTTTCACATGGAAACAAATAAAGTGCCTCTTATTGCACTGAATCAACAGGTATCTATAGAATAATATGGGAGGTGCATTTTCTCAAATTGTTGCAACGAAACCTCCACTTAAGTAGCACCTACAGAAGTTTTTTTGTTTTAGAAGAATTTTACAATATTTAATTCCTAATCAGATTGATTGTGCTTTCAATCCCCCCCAAAAAACAAGATGAAATTAGAATTTTGAATTAAAAAAGTAAACATCTAAACAAAGTATGGAGACATTTTTTGATGCAAGGGCCACATCAGGTTTTTGAACTTACCTGGGGGCCAGAAGTATAATTTATAACAAATAGACCATAACCTACACAAAGCAAAAGCAACAAAATGGAAGCAGCATTTCTTTATCTTATTGATTCACCCCTTTTAGCCAGTGCATGTTGGGTTTGGTCATGTTCATGGGCCAGATTGAAGGGCAAGGCGGGCCGTACTTAGTTTGTCCACCTCTAATCTAAAACAGTATCCAAAATCACTAGTTTCTTTTCTTATAGTCAGACCTGTGTATTTATTTTTACCTTGACAGTTTCGGCTGCTTCTGCTGCCTTCCTCAGAAGTGTCACGTGATGTTACGGTCACGTGTCTGGTCAGCTGATTTACACCGTTTTTGGTGCCATTTTCCTGCTTGTAGTGGCCGGACGACAGCGCCATCTGCAGTCCGACTTCTTCAGAACTGTGTCCCAGGTGTGAGAAAGTTGATACGCCCCCTCGTCCCGGTTCACAGTCTGGGGAGCGCGCTACCGGATCTCGATGGCTTCTCTGACCTAACGGTGGTACTTGTTGTTCTCCGTACCGATGACATGGGCGTTTTCCCAGTCCATGAGATGGTTTTCTCTCTTCTCTCAATGGTCTGATATGGCGGACTTTAGCAGTGCTCAGCTTTTCGCCGAGTGGCTCGTGTGCATGTTTTAGATATTTCTTTCTCACTTTCTGTTCGATGTTCCTCCTTCCTGATGTTAAAAGCTCTCCCTGTTTCCCCTACATATGATTTGTTACACGACAAACAAAGTATCTCATATATTATGTCAAAAACTGTGTAAATCAGCTGACCAGACACTGTAACATCACGTGACACTTCTGAGGAAGGCAGCAGAAGCAGCCGAAACTGTCAAGGTCAACTGTCAACATAAATACACAGGTCTGGCTATAAGAAAAGAAACTATAGCATTGTTACTAGAAGACCTTATGAACGTAATTGGACTAGTATCCAAAATAATACATCAACAGAATAAATTCATTGTTTTATTTTGGCTCCATCCATCATTACTATTTGCTTTATTTTGTTATGAAATCAGACAGAAAACTTGCAATACATTTCTTTTTTTCTATTTTCTACCCCCTATCCATCTGCAGTGCCTCGTCTTAGCTGTAAAATCGATCCATTCAGACATCCCTTATTTCGGATCTTGTTATAAACTATTCACAATATTCATTCTGTCTACTATCTGCCTCCTTTCATTTCCGCTCAGGGTCACGCAGCGTTTGAACTGGTTAAAAAGCTCGGCGCACATTCAATTCATCAGTTTTTGAGCGGAGCCATCATTGAGTGAAATAATGGCTTGTTTTTCCACCCGGGGGCCAACAATACACCTACAACTGTATTGATTGATGTGGCTGGGTCCGCCGTGGCCCACAAAGATAAACCACGAGTCTAACCCAACTATCCATTAGCTCTGAACATCCTACTGTCAAGGCGCGCAAGTGTTTATTTTCTACTCCACCCAATCTGTCTCCGCGTTACAGAAATCCATTTATCACGTTGGGGCTTTTCAGCTTCTATTTCCTGTCATTTGCCTCACGTAGACAGGGGCAAAAAAATAAAAAAATGGATTCTATCTTTGCAGCAAGTCGAGGCAGAGGCAGAGTCATGGGGGCGAGATAAGAGCAGGGAGATACATCGTCGACTAGATAATATTGATAATTTCTGTTAAAGCATTGGTTAATGGATCATTTCGCAGCTGACACATATTTTGTCACACTTTTAGTCAATGTCGTAATTTTGTGGACGAAAATCAGGAGTTAATGAGACTAAAACTATGACTAAAATCTCCAGATGTTTTTGTTGAAATAAAAGTGACAAGAAGGGACTAAAAAGGGGCGACAGTGGCGCAGATGGTAGAGCGGGTCGTCTCATGATCGAGAGGTCGGGGGTTCGAATCCCGGCTCCTGCAGCTGCAGACTGTCGTTGTGTCCTTGGGCAAGACACTTCACCCACAGCCCGTATGAATGTAGTGAGAGAGTGAATGTGTGGTGGTGGTCGGAAGGACCGATGGCGCAAATTGGCAGCCTCGCTCCTGTCAGTCTACCCCTGGGCAGCTGTGGCTACAATAGTAGCTTATCACCACCAAGTGTGGAGTGAAAGAATAATGCCATGTAAAGCATCTTTGAGTGTCCAAAAAAGCGCTATATAAAACCGATGCATTATTATTATTAAAACAGGGATGAAGTTTGAAAGAGCCTCATATTATTTCAATTCACTGCAAAAGGAACAGGTCTGTGCCTTGTTCATGTGGGTAAAACGCCACGAAGCAGTGACTATTATACAGTATGTTTGATAATGTACACTTATATT
>OMNZ01016134.1:13779-25376 GCA_900303255.1 Lesueurigobius sanzi
TCTTTCTGGACACATGAGGAGATTATATATTATATAAATATACATTTACAGTTTTGCTCATAACATTGACATATCCTTTTAATCTTTTGGCCAAATCCATAAAATGCTTTGATGCTTTGAATCTGTTAAAATCTTTTCCTGCTCCACAGAAGTTTTGTTGATTTAAGCATTGAATAAGTATATAAAGTTGAAATTGTGGTTGAACGAACCCAGTACCAGTGATTTTAACACTTTTAATTTAGGCCCAGTCCACATATACTTCAATATTTTTGTTTTCTTTGGTTTTATATTTTCTGTCATGTTTTCATTCATCCTTTAGCACAGAAACATATGAACAGGTAGATTTTCCATAGCGTTGCGTTGCCATATTATGCCAATGAGAAAGGAGTGAGTCTTAGTTGTACGGAACTATCCCTATATCTATGTCACTGCCATTTAAGAACATCAAGAAAATCAACTGTGCTTTCAACTTTTCTTCATGAGCCAATGACACTTTCACTCATGCAAAGCTACTAAAAATACTTCCACAGGCATTATTATCTCGTCACATTTAATAAGAGTAAGAGAAAACCTGTCACTTGCACTTCAGCCCTTTTCGTCTCCTTTCATATCGTCCCATTACCTGAAGCCTGGTGCGCGTTGACCAGGTTGTGCCCGGACAGGTCCACAGAGGCGTGGTGAACCGGGTTGATGAAGTTGGGCTGCACCATGGCGGCGTTGGCGTGCTCCACGGGATTGACTGTGTGGATGACGTTCACCTACAGAGAACCCGACAAAAAGACAAGTCGGTTTAAAAGGACGACTCAGATGAGCCAACACAGTGTCAAATATTTAGTGATGATTATGAATTTTTGAATCGAATTGAATCCTATCAAAACTTCTGAGCGAACAAGCATTTTCTCTCTCTGTTAAGCCTTATTCATTCTCGAACAGGGCTAGCCGTACCTCTACTTTGAAGTCGTTGCTGATGTAGCGGCCGTTGAGCTCGGAGCACACCAGTTTGAACTTCCTGTCGAAGAGCGCCTCCGTGTGCCAGTTCTTGTAGCGGATCAGGTGCAGGACCTGCTCGTAGTTGGACATTGTGTTCACACCTAAACACAGAAGACAGAGGCAGCTTGTGTTAGCGACAGGCAGCACTCCAAAGTCATGGACCCAGGGCCTTCTTGCTGTGAGGTGTAAGCACTAACTACCAGGGAGAGGTTGTGTTTTGAGATGGAAGACAGGTGCCAATACAACTCTAAAAGAACATTTCCAAATGTTGTACCTGATCATTATTTGGTAGTGATTGGATCCTCAAACCTGCCATATTATTCTTTTTTTTTCAAGTTTTTGATTGTTTGTACTTACAATCTTACCAAATAAACAATACATTAAATCTTCATTACAAATCAAATATATAGTACAAACAATATAAATAAATACAAAACAAAAACAAAACATACATCAAAACAGAAATAAAATATAACGATGAGGAGAGAAATAGGGTATAGTGCTTAATTTTTTTTTTTTTTGGTACATTTACTTTTATAGATGGCCTTAATTACCTGTTGATAGGCATTGATACTGCCCACATACTTACTTAATAGTTCTTAAATCAAATTAAAATTATTGCATTTTTAATATAAAATGAAATTATATTATTCTTATGGCTGAAAGTCCTTTCTACTGGCACATGTTTTTGAATATTGTCACCAATTTTGGACACCTTTATGAGAAAGTACTTAGACAATAGTTCATATGTGCTGACAGGGAAGACATTGAACTTTGTGACAGTTTTTATTTAATGTGAATAGGCCCAGGAATTGGAGATAAAACAGCAATAAACTGCGGCTAGAAATCTGCATTTGGACAGTTACCATAGTTACACACTGGATGAGGCCGACCTAACCCGACAGCCCTAACCCCTGCGTATGCGTAAACGTAAAAAAACCATGTGCCCTCTCGATTGTTTTTTGACCCAGCCCTGCCCCGCTGTGTGGTGGTGCGCACCTGTGATGACGAGTCCCAGATTAGAGGAGCTCATCTCCAGGCCGCGCTGCTGCAGTTGGGACACGTCCAGCTCCAGACTCTCGTGCTCTCCGTCCAGTTCGTCCCCGATCACCGTCACCTCACACGTGTCCAGGTTGTGCATGATCTCCTCCGACACCACCGTCTCCTGAACTGTGCAACGGGAAGGACAAATTAAAATGAAAACACGTTACACGAAAGAGTATTCAACGCGCTCAGGGAGTTTAGATCAAATTGGTATGCTGTAGTGAAAGGGTTAGGATGAAAATTGAAGAAAGACTAAGGCAAGGTCGTCCTTTCATGTGGCTAAATTGCTTCTGTCTCTGACCAAAACTGTGGAGTGCTACAGCCACATAGTTTCACTTTCTATAGGAGTTTCTTCACGGCAACTAAACTGGCTTTTACCGCTGCTTTACTCTTTGACAGAAAGAGCGAATTGACTTGAATATACAAATGACAGAGTGGAGCGTGAGAGCGAAAAAGAGAGAGGCGTGATGCGAGGAGGTCCCAGATCATGGACCGAGCAAGTCTTCTTTTACGCACGATGTGAACAGCCTTCGTTTTGTCCGCGGTATTTCTTAAACATGTCGTAAAATTTGGGGAGAAGCTGATAATAAGCTCTTTGGATTTCAAACAGTGAAACACAAGCCCTAATCTTTAACAAATGCTTTCATGATTCTGTTCAGAAATCATGTTTAGTTTAGCATAATTTATCCTGTAATCTGTTTGTTCCAAAAATAATAAGCTATATCCTAACCTTTAACACCTAACATATGCATATGATTAGAGATGAGCTGATGATGCATAAAAATAGCTCAAGACAGATTTTTTACAGCCCTGTCCTTCAAAATGACAGAGAGAAATGATCCCTAGCGAAACCACTGACGTGCACATACGATCATAGGACAGTGTTGTTGTATTTTAATGTATTTCTTTGTGTGCTCAGCTGAGGTCTGGACGATTCCTCTCTGCTCCCCGTGTTAGTTAAATGATATTGAAAATTAATTGCACTTTATATGACCCCATGGCCCGAGAATTACCTCCGTTTAGTAAAATATCTGCTGTATCTTCCTGTGATCTTTTTGCAAATGAAGTCAGCTGAAGATAAATTCAATCATTTTTTTAAGTTAAGGTCATTTCTTTTTTCCTTTTGGCTCATTTCATGTAGGCTTCGTTTAATGTGTACTGCCAAATAAGTAATGAGAACCTTAAAACCTAAAACCTCTTTATCCCATTGTAAAAGAATGCTCCTGCAGGTGAAGTTTTAAGCAAATACATGAAATAAACACTATTATTATTAATTTGGTTAAAAATAGAAATAACTTACAAGCAAAGAAAAAAAGCATACACTCATGTAAAAGTATTAATACACCTCCCTAATCTCAACGCTTAATATATTGTACACCTAATTGTTTGTGATCCATATTAATCTCCACTGACATTTCCCCTTTTCTCCCGGCATAAAAGCTGGTCAATACAGGTAAGAGATCGCTGTAATCCCTTTTGTCCCTTATGGCATGCCGTCCTCCACAGGACATCGAATCAGGCTGTATCTGTGTCAGCCTTTGGTGTACGCCTATTGTCTCCCCTGCCCTCAGTACTTATACAGGTCTGGCAGATGGTCCCATAACCCCGCCCTGACAGTAGTAAACAGCCCTTCTCTCCCTCCCTCGCACTCGCTCCAATCCCTTTTATTCCCTTCGCCTTAATCCTCACATGCCAGCTACTGTAAAGTAAATCTAGACGGATATTATCAGCACTGTACTGTACCTATAATGCCCTTTTGTGTCTAATGGAACTGGCAAAGTGAGATCCTTTCCCACAAAGCCCTCGATACCCAAGCTTTAGGTTACATGGCATATTATATACTGCTGCAAGAAAAGCCACCCACTGATTAAATGTGTCATACGTCACTCTTCTATAACAACCATTACACAATAATGGCTCGATAAAATGTCACTCATATGCAGCACCTAAGCTCTTTGATGTTTTCTCACATTTGTAAAACAATTACAGTCTATTCGCAGATATTCTGACCCTGCATTAAGTGTATTAAGTGTCTCTACACAGGTCTTTTTGAACTTTTTATTTATTTTTTGAGGATTATCAGTGATGAATATGGTAAATAAAGACATCAATTTGCTTGATACTTGTATGTTATCAAGCTCTCTGTGGTTGTGAAGTGAACTGTATATAATTAATATAATAAATATAATTGTCTTAACAGATTTTTCATTTTTTAAATGGCCGAGTGGCTAAAACACACAAGTTCAAAGTCAACGCAAACACTAAAAGTAGAAGTTCGATGGCAAAATGAGGCGAAAGAGAGAGAAATGATAAAAGTAAACAATGGATTATTAAGTGTCTTCTCTCTTGTTTGAACCTCACCTCCCAATGTAGTAGTATTTTCGCAATTTTACAGTTTTGTTCTCTTGTTTATCTGCTTTAATTCATAAAGTGTTGCTTTTGCAGAGAATTTCTGAGCGGTTTATTGAGCAGCATGGTTTTCTCAATAATTCTGACGAGTCTCCTTCTAGATTGGTAGCCCCCAGCCCCAGAGCAGCTTTGGCTAGTTAGTTTGTCTGTGTGAATGAATGCAATTTTCTTGAAATTTCCTCTCATTCTTCTGTTGGACTGAATGCTTACAAATCATGAAAAATAAAACATGTACAATTTTGGGCATTAAAGGTGCATTGTGGAACTTTTTATTTTTTTTAAACGTGATATTAGTGCGTTCTTGACCTGTAAGTGACCCCAGTGACTGTATGAGTGCAGCATGGCGCCTTTACTTTTCATCACAGCAGCCTTTATGACGCTCCTGGATGGGGGAGAAGAGACTATCTCCACGGCAAACCTAAAGCCAAATATTAATCCTGGACCGTCATAGAGGCCACTGTGAGGTGCCATGCTGGCCATCCATACAGCCACTGGGTCATTGAAAGGTCGAATATGCAGTAATATCAAGGTTCAGGTTTTTATTTCACATTAAAGGTTCCACAATGCATCTTTAAAATTATAATGGAAATCTTCACATTGGACTTGCTGCTGCCTATATAAACACTGTATTCCAAGGGTGCCCAACCTTTTTTTACCCGAGCTCAACTGGTGTCGTGCTATTAACGCGAACCAATTTTAACAACGTCATTTCTTTACTCGCGCAATTAACTCCGCGCCCGCGTCGCCGAAGGCTTCAGCAAATATCTCCACGAGTAAATGTCGTAGAGACTTTTTGCTTTGGGAAGAGGTTGGCACTTTGAAATCAGCCGTGTCCTTCTAGGCCTCCGGGGGCGGTGTAAAGTCGCGTTGAAAAAAAGTTAGTATTTTCCAAAACTGCTGACTCTGCTCTTTACATAATCACCCAGGGATTCAAAACGGTACTAGATAAAAACTTGTTGTTTTTTCATCCTGAAAATGTGTCACTGCTGCCATCTTGTTTTCTGTTTACATAGAACATGGAGTATAGAGTAACTTTGTGCCAAAAATGACTATTTAGGACAAAATTTTTGTTTTTTTATTAAATCAAAAATGCAAATATAAGAAGAATAAATACAGATGGCACATAGAAGGTCAGGTTTATGTTCATAGAAGCAAATATTAGTGGAATAATATATTTTTTTAAGTGGTTACAGTAAAAACTGTATCAATGTTGGTGTGAAATATAACACTACCCGTTTTCAATCAAAAACATTTGCACAAAGCCTATCCACTTTTCCATGTTCATTATAGTATTAAAATGATTATTCAAGGGACATTTAGAATAGATACAAATGTGCGATTAATCACGAGTTAACTGTGATATTCATGAGATTAATCGTTTGACAGCAGTAGTATGCAGCATGTGTACACAGTAAATGTGTGAACTAGACCTACTGCCTCTGCCCTCTCTCTGCTCCACGCTGCTGTCATAGGCCCTACCTCATCACTCACTGTAATGTTTACAAATGGAAGGGTCTATAACAACACAGTGAGACACGCGGCTTATTTTGGGGCACAATACAATATAAGGCAGCAGCTGACAGGGAGACGAGTAGAGTTTGTACCAGTTCAATCAGCTAAATTTTACATCTGCAATAACATCCACATTATCCTGAAACATGATTTTTTGGAATGTTGAAATGAAAACAGTAAACCAGGGACATTTGGCTTAATCCTCAGATGCCATTTGCTGAGCTCTCATACCTGTGGGATCGTCATCGTTGCCCTCTGTCACTTCCGTTTCGGGGTCGGCCTCCACTTCCCTGGTGATGGTGCTGACGATGCGCAGCTCGGGGAGCAGGGTGACGCCCTCCGAGCTCTCGAACTCTGCAGCGCTGCGGGCGAAGTGGTCGATCCCGCTCAGGCTGATCTTGGGCTCCTCCGGCTGCAGCACCATCACGTAGCCCTCGGCGTCCGGCACGGTCACGCACATCTCTTCGTTGAAGCACCTGCGAAACAGACGCGAGAGATGCAGTATAGTGACCCCCAAAAGTGACCCGTTGTGGTTTTATTACAAACTTTTGCATCTTTGACAAATGTGATTGAATTGTGTCGTCATTGAAAGATTATCAATAATAAATAGTATATACAGTAGCTTTGATCATTTGCATTTTTAATTAATTAAATTTATTATTGACATTTTTACTGGATACAAATGATCATATCTATAAAAATTAAACAAAACATAATACATCAGTCTCTGTGCCAAGTCATACTCAACAAAAAATGCTAGATTCCTTAATGTGTGCGTGGTCTGTCCTTACAAAAATACATCATAAAGAATTAAACAACAAAATGTTGACTGCATCTTGGCTCCCAGGAGTGACATGTTTATTCTGTCTGTAATGGAAATTAGGAAACACTATGACATATGTGACCACACTCCTACACTTCAGTATTCTATATTTATGGAGTAAACGAGATGAAATACTGTGAATGTATTAGTCTTACTTGACAGTGGTGGAGATGCGCAGGTGCCTGATGCCGGGTGTGGGAAACTGGCGGGAGTTCAGGTACGAGATGTGCTGCATCACTTTGTCAAAGGCATCGATGTCGTCGCCCTCCACAGTCAGAGACGACTGGTTTGGGTTAAAGTCCACCTAGAAGGAGAGACCCAGAGTAATTAACACAGGCACAAAGATTAGATTTTAGAAATAAAGTATTAGACCAGCAGTCCTATACTTTATAGCAGTGGTGCCCAAAGTGGGGCCCGGGGGCCAAATTCTATAAAGAATAAATTAGAATAATCCTCCATTGGTTTAGGCCAATGATGATGATTAGAGCTACTTTAGCATCGTAGGTACAAGTTCCAACTCTGACAAGTTAACAATAGTTTAGACCTGATATAGTCATAGTTGAAATATTTTCTATCATGTTTAAAAGCTATATTTGTATCTATAAAGTTTTGTGGAGTTTATCACGTGTTAAGCCCCTTGAGAGTTTTTGGTAACCATCCATCACACTTGGGCAAAGATTCGTCAGTCTTCATCTGTACTCTGTAGTTGAAGTGTAGGACGTCTCGCTCTTTATCCAAAAAGCTTCATCAGCAAATGAGTAGACTTGACATGCTTGTGGGTCTCTTAAGAAGAAACCAGTAAGGAGGAGTTGACCTCAAAGTTCCACCTCTCTTGGTTCTAAAGATTGAAAAACAGCTGACCTATTCACACCACAGGTGGGACTTGGAGGTCTAATCCTACAGGTTTCTTCTTAAGAGACCCACAAGTGTACAGATGAAGAATCTTTGCCTACGATGGACAACTCCTGCACGACTGAGAATCTACGCAGACATCCATCACACTCCATAAACCAATAACTCATATTGGATACTTTTTATATGTGAAAATTAAAACAATGAAATAGCCCTGTTATAGATCATTTTGTTTTAGTGGAACTCAGAAAGCCAATTCATTTATCGGGTGAAAACCATAGAGAACAGCAAAAAGTGTAAAGTCATTGATAGCAAATGAATGTCCTTAACCCAGTATCAGTCCTCACCTTCACAGCAGAAGCCACCTCCTCAGGCAGCTGCACGTCCAGCCCTTCCTTGCAGGTGTACAGGCAGTCGATGACCTTCTTGTTCTCCAGTTTTCCGGAGCGGATCATGAGACCGGCCAGGTTTCCCCTGAAAAACTGGGCCATGCGAGCATTTCCACCTGGATTCATGCAAGCAAACAAAAAAATTATTTAAGAAATCATGCGTCTAGACAGAAGTTTTTCTGGGCCATGGAACCATGCCATCTCAGTGTAATACCGATCTGAATCATGCAAATTAGTGAATGTGCACAAAAAGAAAAATATTCAAGGCGACATGACGTAATGATGAGCGAGCTCGTGCATGCCTCTAGGTCAGGTTCAAAACGACGGCGGTATGGACTAAAAAAACAGAAGCATTCAGGGAAACAAATGAAAGAATGGAATTGCGTTGGAATATTCTCTTTACTTTTCACAAAGTTACTGAATCATGAGGGAAAATTATTTGAGCTAATTTCCAAAGATGGACCAAATTACTAGTCCTGAAGTCACATGTTGTCATAACTGCTAGCACTGTGAAGTACATCGATCTTTCATACAGACTGAAAGGACAATTTGGTATGGCTCAGTAACAATAATAGGCACAGACTGCGCCACTGCAATGAGGCCAGACGGAGATGTCCACATTTCAAGGTCGCAGCCATCCAACGAGTGTATTCTTTGTTATCGGATATGATGAAGCTGCTGACCCCAAGGTCGAAAGAAAAGCCAGCGCTGCAAAATACTGCAGGAAAGCTGGAGATATCTATTTCTCATCTGCGCTATTTCAGTTTTTAAAAAATGAAGCCGGAATGGAAAGCTAAACATGGGATGAGGACATAAAATAATAATAAATTAGCAACAGAACGCGTTTCTTTGTCTAGAATGAAATGCTGGAGTTATGAGGGTACAAAGATGCAGTTAAATGGAGGGACATAGACACACATGGGACACAGTAGAAAGGGAAAGACTTGAGCAACCTGAGGCAGGCTCAGAGGGAGTCTCAGTGTCATTGTCATGTCCCGAGTTTTCTGCAGAGGACAGAGACAGACGAGGGGAGAGAGAAAGAGAGGGGGAGAGAGGAGGGAGGGTGAGGATCTGCAGGAGAGACTCTAGAGGCTAAAACCAGGTCAAGACACAAGCGCACTCTGCGCCGAGGTACAAATCAGAGAAACTGTAACGGAATACATTATACTAATTCATCCATCTATTCAGAAATAAATGATAGCCTCCATTAGACAAGCTTAAAGCAAAATACATATCATTTGCTACTAATTTGCAAGGTGAATTAATTGCCACAAACTAAATGAAAATGTTTACAGGGCCAAAACCTTCTAAAACATGGATTCTGTCATTTACCGGCACCAGAGTGTTCCTTTTCCAAGTCTAAACGTGAAGAGTAATTGTAGCTAAAGCAGGACATAATGTAACTGGAGAATGTTGCCGAGTTCTACTGAATGTACTTAGTATCGCTGCACCTTGCCAGCAGGCTCCGATTGTGAGCTGAGTTTCGATCTTGGAGGCGTGCAGTGGGTAGTCCTCTGTGACCAGGAAGGGCTCAAAGGTGTTCCCGTCCACAAACAGAGACACTGTGGGGAACTCCACATTCAGCACATAGTGATGCCACTCTTTGTCACACACCTACAGAGGAACAGGTCAAAAACTGGATTTAGATGAGGGTCACAAAGGCACATAATTATAGTAAACGTATGCAGTAGCAGAAGCAGGAGTGGTTATAGTAGTAGCTGTAGTGGTCGCATTTTACTTTACAGCACAGTAATAACATGATAATATGATGCAAATGGCATGGTATCTAGTGATAATGAATGTTCTTTATTATATTTTTTATTATTAAAATAACAATTTTGACAAATGTTATGTATAATAAACTACTCTTTAGTAAAAATTGTTGTCAAATGTGTCATTTGCACTTTAATAATCGATTCATCGGTTCAGGTGCATATGGACTAAAACTAAAGGCATCAGGTATATACAGTACGTTTTTTTTGGGTAAATATTTTACCTCTGTGTCCCACATATGAGACAAATCTCAAGACCATTACAGTATAATCAAGTATAAGCAAACCGAGCCGAGTAGAGCCTAAACAGTGTCACTTTAGCTTCATGTGCCAAAAAGTTAATAAAAAAAATAACATTCCCACGCACATTTTTCAGCCAAATGATTCATCATAAAAATCATTGATTCCAAATACTCATTAGTTGCATCCCTGCTTATCAGTCGTAGTAATGCCAGTAGTAGTACTTATTGTCGTATTTGACCTGGTCTAGCTTCCAGTGGAACTCTGCAGGTTTGTAGTTCTCTGCCTCAGACGGGTCCTGGCGCAGCAGCAGGATCAATCTGCAGTTGTGGACGTACAGGGAATAGTGGTGTCTGTTCATCTCTGTGGAGGACAAAACAATGACTCCATTAAAAAAAAGTGTAAAACAAAAATCAAAATAGAAAGTCAGTCATTATTTATGCATGTTGTGTAAATATGTGTTCTCATATGACTCTATTACAAACTGTGTGTATGTGTTTTCTAAAATGTCAAGACAAAAATGGTATTTTCTTCACAAGTCTAGTAGTGGTGTAAGTTTTTTAAACAGATAAATAGAGGTCATAATCACTACAATTTGTGGCCAGAGGAGCTTATGTCCAGACCATGGCGCTCTGATGTAATCCGTCTTATATAAGCAACGAGACAGAAGCTGCTGATCTGCTCGCCCCCTTTCTGCGACATATAACCCAGACTTTACAGACAACAGTGCCAGTGTGAAAACTATAACTCGAGGTAAAAATAGGAACTTAGTGTTGGGCAAACAGCTGCAGAAATTCACTCATTCTAATTGATTAGTAGAATATTTAAAAGCCAATATGATTTTAGATTATTCTGTGTTTCTTGTATTATATAGATTAGTGGTTTTCAAACTTTTTACTCCAAGAACCACCTCATAAAATATGTGATCTTCCAGCTACCACTAGTTCTATATCAAAAATAAATCTGGACTAAACAGGGCCTGAAAAGTTAAACAAAATAGACTAAATTACTTCAAAGCCAAGAAAAAAACACTGAACTTATGTATTACAAATACATTTAAAACTAATCTCCAATGAAAATGAACTAAGTCTAAAATTGCAGACGACCTTGAGCACTACCTGAAGCACAGCCAGTGGCAGCACAGTTAGACCTACTGATATAGACTAAGAAGAATTTAAGTGCCAAGTACCATTTGAAAAACACTTGGCACGATGGCAAATGAGTGGAGTTCAAGTCTGCTCACCCGTCTTGTCGGAGTTGCAGAGGATGGTCTCCTTCTCGTGCGCCCCCGGCCCGTGCCTCATCCACACGGAGATGGTGAAGGGCTCCTTCAGGCTGGTGCTCACCAAACCGTCCGGGACCTTGATGGACTGAGTTCCATTGAACTCAAACACCTGGTCGCTGTCGTGGCCGTTGTCTGTGGGCAGCCCGACGGTCCAGTTGGCAGAGCTGCTGGGTGCAGGCAGCAGCTCCACGGTGCCCGAACTAGCTCCTAAAAATAGCCCACAGACACAATGCAGGTGTTAGTTTTAATTTTCAGAATCAGGAGAGGTCTGTTGGGGGAAA
>OMNZ01016134.1:42975-68293 GCA_900303255.1 Lesueurigobius sanzi
CCAAGGTACATTTCTTTTTGTGGCAACTTTTTTTTGGCCAGGCAGTGTAGATCTGTGCAGGGATTTTTCCCACTACAATTATATTTATTTTAAATGGGGTGCACTATTATTGAAGAGAAAATTCTCAAAAGCATTCTTAAAAAAAAAAAAAATCATTAATCCGGAGTATAAAAATCATCATTAATGTCATACACATTTTACATAAATATGACCAGAAGCTTTAACATTTGAGAAACAGTGGTGGAAAGAGTCCAGAAAACAGTACAGTAACATAGCTACAAGTAAAAGTACAGCTGTTAAAATTACTTGAAACAAAATGTAATTAGTAACTAGTTACTTTTCAACGTGATTTTAGATCAGTCCTAAAAACATGAAAACAGATTAAGGGAAAGAAAGAACTAGTTTAGATCCAGTTATATCCTCATAATAACCTTATTAGTAATATCACTCTTCTTAAATATAGTTAACGGTTTCATTCATGTATGATAAGATAAAACATGAGTATTTATGTCTGACAAGTATTGTCTCTATTGTCAGATTTAAAAAACAAATACATCCTTATCATGTACACACGTCTCTGAGTCCTAGTTCAGGTCAAACAACACTTGATGAACAATAGGCCTTTGCCTCATATCAAATCATATCATATCTATTTACAAAACCAACTTTCAACGACCACAACCACCGTCTCCCCTCAGAGCAGAATATTACTCAATAAAGTGCTGTCCCGCGATGACTCACAAATGTTTTGCACTTGTTATTTAGGAAGATATTGATGGACAGTCTGCAAGTGAGTCAGTCCCAACATCATCCTCTGTGGAGATCACCAAACTACACCTGAACACTCTACGGTATAGTGGCAGAGTGGTTAGTGCTCTTGTCTCACAGCAAGAAGGTCATGGGTTCGATTCTACACTGATGATAAACACAGATCTTTTCCACACAACATTTACTTTGATTGCCACATGTTTGCGTTATTATCACATTTCTAAGATTGTATCCTCATCCCACGACCACGGAGGCAGCCGAACCGTGAGTAGAGGAGGTGGGACATGCACCGGAGGAGCCAATTATTGCCGCATATTCTAGGAGCTTTGACCAATCAAAAAAGGCAGTGAGCCGCCGCCGCTGCTGCTGTATGTGCTGGACAATCAGAGGAGAGAGCAGCTGGAGGAGAACACAGGACTGCACTGTACTCGGTAACAGACATCATTTCAGATGTAGTCAATTACAGTTACATGACTGAAATTGTACTCAATTACAAGGAAAAGTACAGGCTGAAAAATGTACTCAAAAAAGTACTCAATTACAGTAACATGCAGTTTGAAGAGGTTTAATCTACAGGGTTAGCAGGTTTATTTTTGATTTGTTATTTAAGATTTTAAGTGCAAAATACTTTATACTTTATACAAATTATTCATATTTAGGTTAAATTTGAGTAATTTTAACTTAATATATTTTGCTGTGCACAGAATGATACAGGATATTTCCTTGTTTGGATATAGGATAATATACTTTGGCAATTTGCTAATAATTAGAACTGTTCAAATTTCAATCTGATTATTCGTGAAGCCTTACCAACAAGCTACATTTCCCTTGGTCCAAGTTTGTCCAAGTCTAAGGTTTATTTGAAAGGCGTAAGTGCGGCTAAATGTGGAGCAGCTGCTGTGGTTGCCATTTGCAAATTGATCAGGCCATAAATCTAAGTCTTTGCTGAGCCTCGTCTTGTGAGAGCGGAGCAGAAACCTTTAGACAGATTGCCAGCACAGACTACTACAGTAATCTGCTTTAGAGTCTGGCACAGTCTGAGCCCGGTCACATGTAGGCATCAAACAGTCAGCAGTGAGGGGCACCCGACCATGGCACTGAGACAGCAGTTTCAGAGGACACAACGATGAAACTGTTTGGTAATAGTCAGGCTCTGTCATATGCTATTTTAAAATCACTAATACTACAAAACAGGGCAGTTGACAGACTTGGTGGGGCCCGGGGCAAGAAGGTTTCTCATGGGCCCCCCACCACTCAACCCTTGCCGCGGCACCTGTTTGCTACAGCATTTTTAAAATAAATCATTTTATAGGCTGTATTTTGGGGCCCTTTCCTACAATTTGACACCACTGTTCTCTCATCATTCTCTTCCTTTGGTCCTGCTTAACCTCTTAAACCCCAACCGGAGTCAAATTTGGGTCCTATAGGGTTTAACAGGTTACAAGGGAAAATATAATATGGGCACCTTGCTGGGCCCCCCTGGTCCTGAGGCCCGGGGACAACATACCCCTTTGACCCCCCCCGTCGACGGGCCTGCTACAAAATAGATACAGTACAACCTGCATTACCTCTTTTATAGCACAACTTTTGAATACAACTTTACACATAATACAGCTTTTTGTTCGATATGAAATGTTGGCTATATATGTTTTTAAATAAGGCTCAATATACGTGATGCAAAAGTAGCATCTATTTTTAAGACTTTGATTTATTTTAGCATCAATGTCAGAGCTGAGATCAAAACTTTGAGAACATATGAGCAATTTCATGTAGGATTCCTCCAGGGCACAATTAAGAACTTAAGATTGTAACTGAAAAATAAGAGAGGGCAAAAATCAAATAAAGCCAAGTGCTGAATCTGATCTGGTTCAGACTTGAAAGCGTCTGAAAATGGTGGGGCAGGTGTGCGTCTGTGGAGGAGCCAGGGCCTGGAGGCCTGTGGTGGATTCAAAGTGAACTGCAGAGTGCTGCCTATTGCTCTGGAAATCAAAGCTACTTTGAGCTGAGCAAACTCGGCTCAAAATTCAAATCTCAAGCACGACTTTACACAGAGCGCCATACTCTCACACACGCACGCACTGTGAAATTGCCAACAAGAGCTTTTTGACAAGACGTCTTCATCGTCCTCATCGTTGGAACTGCAAACTTTGTGGACAATCTGCACACTTAACAAGACAGACATTTATTTATTATATATTCATCTGCCCTGCCAACTCCGATACAGTGTTGGATTCATTTTATATCACATCCTGTTCAATTTCCGCTTTTGCTTTTTGGATATTCTTTTTCTCTCACTACCCAGAGTTTATTTTATTTTACTCAGTGTACATAAGAGATGTTTATACAGTTTTTTGATAGATGCTTAGAGACATTGTTACTTGTTTGCAAACTTATTTCCTTCTTTGATGGCACATTTCCTGACTTTCTGCACCCCCCTGTGTGATCGAATCAGAATCAGAATCAGAATCAGAATCAGAATAGAGTTTATTGCCATTGTCAATGAAGGTTTCACACACTAGGAATTTACTTTGGTTTGACTCGTGCAACATGAAACATAAATATACATATAAAATAAGATAAATAATAAACTATGGAGAAAAAAAATAAAATAGTAATAATTAAATAAAGGCTATAACTATAAGGCATGCATAAAACTAGAAAATAAATTTTTAAAAAATCTAATAAAAATAAAATAAAATAAAATCTTAAGCACACTTCTCCATTGTGAGATCAATAAAGTATTATCTTATCTTATCAGCGAGTAACAGATAAGGCTGCCATTTTTTTTTCCATTTTCACTTTTTGTATGAAGTAATTCATTAGGCCCAGGCCACAATCTTTACTTACTCAATTATGAACTGCACAGACTTTCACCTAAAAGCATCCTTTGAAAGAAAACGTTAAAAGCAATCACTGTCAAACTGATTATGCTCCATTTGCAAACAAGGACAACCCTGTATTCATGGTTAGTCAATGCCGATCCAGACAATTGATCCATTAGTAATTACCTGATGACTGCACTCAAATACAATATCTTTGAACCTAAAAGCCCCGTGTGCGTTTCAGAGATGGGACGATGGCGCAATTGTCATTTTGGGGGTCGCGGCTTAAAAGGTTCCAGGGTTTTGAAATGAAACAGTTACATTTCTATCATTTCTTATTTCAAAACACCACCCGAACTTTGCGGGAATGCAATTTTCACCTCACTAAATCATTCAAACCTGCCTTGAGGAGAAAGGGCGAGATCGATGACTTATTAATCAGCTTCGACTCACATCACACCTGGGGCAACGGAAATCACAGGATGGACAAAGCGAAAGGTAAAATAAAATGGACCCGCGTGACCATTCAACCCAAAATGTCTTCACTCCTCTAAACAGAAATAAAACAACAATAAAACAACGTTATGATGGGCCTGTGTTGCTGCCTCGCTCAGACAATCCTCGCAAAGTTGAGTGAGTTTGTACAAAGAGTGCCCACTTCCCCGGCTACATGTTGTGCTCAGAAATCTTTCTCCTAAACAGACAATGGGCACAGATGGTAACCTTCCCCAGCACAACATGGACACTGCTATTGAATCCTGTTACAGCAAATAAAGCCTTGGCAATTTAATCTGATAATGGGATACACCGATTTCATTCACTGACAACCAGGTTGAAAAGTGACAAAAAAAAAGAAAAAGAGGTCTGCCAAGAACACACATATTGTCATCATGTACCGATGGTATCAGACAATACTGCGGGGAATTGGGAATAGTTTTGTAGATTGGAGAAACTTGGCCTAAATGTGTGTGCGAGTTCAGGGATCCCATGATACAAAAGTACTTTGAACAGGGGGGAATTAAAATTATTTCTAGTTACAAACGATGAAACCAATTGGAATTTGATTCCTATTTTCAAAAGGCAACACCACAAAAGTTCTGACACAAATATATGATGAATGAGAGTTATTTTGGCTGTCCTTTGGGTCAATATACAGGACTAGACGTGCTCCTACAGGCTTCACTCTTCATCAGATACCGCACTCTCCTTAAGCATCATTTTGATTTTTACAGGGACGCTTTTGACGACAGAGTCACTTGAAATATGCCTTCAATATTATCTGGCGACTCCCTGAAATTATCTCGCGGCCCCCTCACTATTTTCTTTAAAAAACTGTACTGTATTAGTTCCAGGGGTACACATATTTGGGAATCACTTGTTTAAAAAGTTTTTGAAACAAGAAAAACAGGGGGCACAAAAACACATCCGTATATTTGGATTCACTCACAAAAACATAATTTATCTCCAAATCTAGAAGTTTGGACTAAACACCATCAGCACCTTTGTTACAAAAAAGCATATCAGATGGTCCTTTTCTCCTTTTTGCCAAATGAGCATAAAGTGATCACCGGTGTCATCCTGTGGGACCTGTAAATTGTCTACAGTGCCATGCCAGCGCTGTCAGAGGTTTGCCAACTCCTTTCATGTCGCCCCAAAAGCCCGCGGTAACATATTGACCAGAGAATGGGGCACAGAAACAAAGGAGCTTTGTGTTGTCTTTTATGAGAGCCTAACCTATACAGTTTGACCTATTACCCGTGATGGAGAACTTCCTGCGGGAATGTAAAGGCTACAAAAGTCTGGTTAATCCTGAGATTCAACAGGACAACGGACACTAACCACTGTGTGGACTGAAGCTGTGACTCACCTTCAGGGCATGTTAAAAAGCAGCTACTGTACAGAGCTAATGGTCAACAAACAGCACAGCTCAAAATCTGGAGCCACAGACTGCATGTATAAACTTCACAAGCACCATAATATAATGTTAGGTAGCAGGGGGAGAAATGAAATGAAAGTGAAAGCTGTTTGTGTTTATTCCAAACATAAACAACAGGTTTAGGTTGACAATCCCAGTCACAAAATGCACAAAAGGTCAAATTTTGTGTCTGAAAAGGGACAGGAAGAAGCAAAAACGTATATATGCCCCTTCCCCAATACATAAACTAACAGTAATGAAACAGTAATTCATTCCATCAAACTAGATAATTGTTGGTTTTTACATACAACAATAATCAATTTCACAAAATTATGTGATGTAATGAAGCCACAATTTATCGCAGAATTACAAAAGTCTTGCATCTGAATGATATAAACACATTTTTGACAAACTCAGCCTAAACCAAAAAATACATGGAATTATAATTTTGTTATTTTTATTATTTTGTATAGTTTAGATCCGTTTTAGCCTCGTTTTGGTCCAGATTTAGTGCTTTTTGAAGTCTTGATTTGTCACAATTTCCTGAAAGAAAATTCATTATGTTTTGTTTTTAAATTTACTGGAAAATACTGTGTTGAAATGACACATAATATTGTTATCACACACATATATATATAATATTGCACACCCGTATTACATATCGCAAGTTTTTTCAATATCGTGCAGTCCTACCTCTGCCATGAAGTAAATTGTAAAAGCAGCAAAAGCACCAATAGCAGCGGTTAGAGAAGGTCCTAGGTCCGGTTCGCCCCGTGTCTGTGTAGGTTTCCTCCGGGTGCTTCGGTTTCCCCTACCACTAAAAATATGTACAATTGGATCCCCTCTGGGATGTGGGAGATTCTTAATCTCAGTGGGACTTTGAATGAAATAAATATGATATACGCAGTCTGAGTGTCTGAAATTCGAAAACTTGAGTGTCGTGGCCCCCTTGTACATCCAAAGATCTCTTGGGGCCCCCGATGATAAGAATTCATGCTATTTAAAAGAGAATGTCATGTTTTTTCCAATGGTTTTCTCTTAATATTACACACTATACAAGGAAACAGTGACAATACAATCAGATTGTACATAAACAAAGTCCTATAATTTTGTTGTGATTGATGTGTGGACAACCTTTGGAGGTCCCCTGCAGTGCCTCTGAGGACTCCTAGGAGGCCCCAGACCCCACTTTGGGAACTAGTGGAGTAAAACATACATTTATGCGTCCAGGGTTTGTGAGTGCTAGAACAATTGGAGACTTGGCTTAAAGTGTAAATTCAACTTCCTCTTTTGTTTGAGAACACATCAGGTACAGTCATTTCAATTCAATATGAACATTTGATATAATTAGCCAGGGTTTGATGGGCACAAAGCGACAACAACTAACATCTTTTCCGCCTCGATTTCCGCACGAATCCTCCATCCTTCAAGATCAGTGCCTGTGGATTTCGTGGCCCGCCTCGTTATTACAGCAGACTAAATAAAGGCTTTGTGTTGCCAGGTTGGTCACAGTGAGGAGAAGGACAGAGGAAGGGAGTGTCGCAGGCTGCTCCAAAGACGAGCTGCTGACGGCAAAGTGTTTCCACGGAGACGAGGAGAGGAGCCGGCAATCCTGAGCCACTCAAATCCCTGCGAAATGTGCCTCTTTCCAGCAGCAATTCGAGTGTTTTTGATCATTTTACAACAGGCGCACCGCTTCTTTGGGATGGTGAAAAACCGTTCCGACTCATTTCCACGGCACTAAATTGGCACGCGCATGTAATAGGTGAGACGGGAGATACTGGGGTTAAAGTTCAAATGTTCAGCTCCTGGGTCCACAACCGAGCACCGAGTTAATAATTATAACACCGACTGCTTCCTACTGTATAATCATTTTGCGTGTGCTGCACAGTAAAAAAACATCTAGAAATGATGTTTTAAAATCAAAATTCATCTCAATGTGACTGAAATATGAACATAGAACAATCGTATTTCAGAATCTGTCTGTAGACGTCTAAACAAGAGGTTTTTCATGCTTTGTAATGACCCCATGACAGACACTGACACTGTCTAGGGCTGGGTACTGTTCAATTTGTTTTGACTTTAACGATAAAGAACAATATTCTTTTTAACACCTATACTAAATTATTGGTCACCTAGAAGCATAAAACAGGACAATAAGGGCAATTTATTCCATGAAAGAGTATTTTTATTTATTTTTTGCTCAATATTGATAACAGCTTTTTGATATTTTTTCCCAATACCATATTGTTTCATTGTTTGATGCAGTTCTAGACAGGTCTCCAAGTTGTTTGTTATATTGTACGGCCTAAATTATTGTAATGAATTGCCATTTTGTATGCCATAAAAAGCTTTATTTATTGGCAAATTGATTACTGAAAATGATGATTCACAGCGATCTTCAGTGTTTGTAACCATTAAGTAAACATTTGCTGCCTTCTTATATAAGTAAAGTTGGGGTAAGTCAACAACATATGATCTGTTTCTAAACACACAGCCCCTTCATGGCTCCTTCAGCCCAAAATATCCTGCTTGGACAAACAAAGTGCAGCCAAAAAGGTGAAGCTATGACATGCATGTAAATCTAAGTTTAGTCCTGGCTCAGATTCGCGGCCTCTTCTTCTCCTGCTGAGATCTTTGGTCGTGGACTAAATCTCCCGGTGGCACACTTCTTTGTTTGTCTTGCCTTACACGCTGCTGAGCATGTTTTGGCGCGGGCCTGGTGTACCTCAGATTGTTCAGAGAAACTTGTGTCCCTTAAAAAGAGAGAAAACCCAGACCCCGCGGGGCCCCTCACTCCACTCACACAGGAGAGCCTCTCAGTTTCCCTGCCAAGCAACAACATTTGTTTGTCCTCCGCACCGTCCCAGCAGCGGACACACCCTCCGCGGCCCGGGACGCGTCTGGAGGGGGTTGGGAGAGCTGCGGCGGTTTAGTGCGACTGAATCAGGTCTCTGTGATCCACACAAAGGTCCACAGAGGGAGCGGAGCAGGAGTCACACCAGAGCTGACCTGAAGACCTGAGTGGCAGGTCACGCAATCTCCGATTACACATTTTGAAACTAAACTTCCACAATCTTGTATCTGTGGTTATAATAAGCATCTTGCTCATTCATCGCCAATTTTAACACCTGATGTCCTTCCCCATGCCATTTTAAAAGCAGCCAACAACACGCATGCACTGGCTTTCAGACTGAATTCAATTATACAAAAAAGCATATACAGTAACAATCAACATACAGTACAACAATCTCAAAAAACGTTGAAACAGTGAATATCTTATGGGTGTTTGTTGATTTATTATACAATAATAAGTCTTAATCATGATTAGCTGCCAGCTGAAAAATGTTTTGCATCAACAAACATTCACTGCACTGCAATCCTTTAGAAACAATATCTAATCATATTACATTTCCTGAGACAGAGCCACTTTCTGTAACTTGTCCATAATGACCAAGAGAAGATATCTTGCTCTTGATTTCCCAAACGATGAATCAAATATTGAGGGAATTGTGTGCCTTATTTTTGACACTGCTGGAAGTCGAGTAGCCTTGTTCGTAGGGAAAGGCTGTATTCCATTTCAGGCTTCCCAACTGTGGATGACCCGCGGCTCTGGTCGGCAGGTAATGGCCTCTCCTGTTACCCATTCCTCAAGCTGATGTCCCTTTTCTCACATTAGCGCAAAGGCAGCCGCAGAAATAGGCTTTGCGGCGTTGCTCCTGGAAACAATAGGGCTCATGGGAAAACACAGGAGTGACTGTATAAATCCGTGGAGAAGAATTTAAACTGCACACTACCCTGACTTTTACATTCATCACACTATACCATGAGGTTGCACAATTCAAAATATTACTTAAAGTTGACGCACAAGGGAAACCATCTCTGTTTACAGGAGTGGGGGGAAGCTTAAGAGCAAAAGCCTGCATTCAGTTGTTCAAAAATGCTAATAAATATTCATAAATCATTCGTCTTTGAGCTATTTTGAAACCACAAACGTATGCAAATGAGAAATACAGCCTAGATTTGTTTCCAATACCGGTACTTGTGACACGCTTATGAAGCAAAGCAAAAGGTTTTGTAAGTAGAGGACATGGATAGTCACAATATAAAAAGTCATTTTGGTGACGCTGACTTAAGATGTTGCATTTACCCCCAAACTTCAAGATTTTTTTGTTTTATTCCAGGTCTGTACTTTAAATATTGCAAAAAAAGGTCAGCTGCTAAACAGAACAGAATATTTTGCTTTGTAGAGGTTTAAAGGTTTTATTAAGATGGATGTTTAGCTAAGGTATCCAATTCAAATAGTAATTTTAAAGGCAATTAGTGTGCCTTTTTCTTCTTTGTTGATGGATACACATCTTGCACTGTAGTAGAAAACATTAAATCGCTGCATAATTTGTATCAACAAAAAATGTAAATGCCGATTGTGTCTCGACTTTCTCATCGTCCGGCAGCGCGACTTTCAATGCCCAAGTGACTGACCCATTCTTGACAGTTCACTGCCTCCTTTCAGACGTAAAAGGCACAAATGAGCACACAGTCAGGGCCGACCCAAATCCAGCGCGGTGTTCTCAGGCCACCAAAATCACAAGGCCTCAACTTCAACAAGCTCATTGCACTGTTTCAGAAAGCTTAGCCCAGATTCTTGAGCGGCTTGAGCGGTGATCCTTCAGACAGGGAGCACATTGTGAGGTGCCCAGCCAAGACCCTCGGCCCGAAGTGTGGACCTGAAGGCCCTTTGTTCTGTGGACTAATCGGACAATGGATAAATATGGAAACTAATTCAACAGTGGACTTCTGTGAACCGTGGAGATGAAGGAGTTTTCACACCAAGGCTTCTGAAATATGTGCAACATGTTTTCAAAGCAACAGAAACAACTTCAGAACCATTCTATGCTCTAACCCGACCAATATGTTTATGCCGTGAGCTACTTTTACGCAACAAAAATGGCAGCGAGCTACTAAACACATGTAACTATGCAAATTAAGTGGAATTCAACTGTAACCAAGATGTTATTTTACCACAATTTAACAAAATAACTCAATTTTCTTTATTCTTCACTATATTTACCTAAATGTTTGGAGAGTGTGCTCAATATTTTCAAAAGAAAGACTTATTACCATGCATGTAGAATTGGAGAAATCCTTTGGGGAGCTACTTGGAAAGGGTTGGCAACCCATCGAGCGACCCATCTCCAGTTATTAAGCTATGTTCTTTGTAAGCAGTACTGTTGATATAACTGGAGGATTAGCCCATTGTGCATATTTTGGGTATTTTTATAATTGGGGGAGCACTTTCTTCCCCTAGCACACGCTCAAAAAAGGTCCAGACTCATACCACATACAACATTTCACCCACTGATTAGAATAAATTACAAGCATTTATTTTATTCCAGATATTTTTTCTATCAATGAAAATTCAAACGTGTCTTTGCGGTGAGCGGCTCGCCTCTCCCAAGACCTGACTTGTAACTTTACTGAGTGTGGGGACGTCTCCAGCTTATCTCTGTGGAGATGTTGAGTAAAGGCAGCCAAATATGAGATTTAAAGTGATGGTCTGGAAGTCTAAACGCAATACAATTTTTTATAAAATGTGCAAAACCACCTGGCCTTGAATTTTATGTAAAGTATTTACATAAAACTTACAATATTTATTATTATATTTTTTTCTACAGTCCCTCCTTCTCTTGAGATTAGAGGAGTGGGAACTATACAAAAAATATAATCAGCAAGTCCCTGTAGGCTGTCACTTTGACCAATGACAAGAACTTTCCCTGAGCTGGCTTGTAATCATTTGTTGTTTCAAAAAAGGAAGGGAGGGGGCGGAGCTAGATCTGTTATTTTTCCAGACTAAGGATGTATGGATGTATTGATGGATGGATGGATGGCATCTTGAAAAGTAGTGCGCATGGTCACTAAACGGGCCGATATAGACCACAATGCACTGCGAACATGGGACGTAAACAGCCAACAGCGACTGGACTCCGAAACTCTCGGCTTTAGTGGCGTGTTGTGGATTATTTATGGATAAAACCACTTAAATATAATCCGCTACGGGGAAATGTTGCCAACGTTAGCTGCTCACCTTTAGCTTGAGATCGATAGCTTCTCTTCTCTGGCAAAATGCAGCAATCCAAGCAGTTTTCTTCATTAATGTAAAATCCATGTTGAGTAAAACTTATCTGACTAATATATAAGCCATAAATAATAAATTGTCTCTTGAATTTGGTCGGTCTTGATCACAGAAGTCCATTATTAGCATTATTATTTTGCTAACTTAACAGCAGATGTAGTGCACTCATCTTGTTGTCATTTCGGACACGCTGCTCCCTACTTTCTCCTCCACAGATCACGTCCCTGCGATGCTTGGGTCACGTGATCAGCGGCCAGGAGAAAGTAGTGAAGAGAAATGTGTCCGAATTGCCAAGAAAATGAGTCCACTATATATAGTCTACGATACAGTGCAGGGTGGACATTGGGACACCTATCACTTATATGTAAGGTCCTCATCCAAATCCATTCTTTGATTATCCACAGCAAAGAAATTAGATTTTCTGTGTCTAGCTGTCTTGTATTGCTGGCAATGGTACAATTCAAAATGTTACGCAGTGTACCTTTCAATAGTGGATGAACAGGAAGTTTTGGGTAAGGACATGTCCTAGATAAAAAATGTAATTGTTATTGTCGTACCTTTCGTTTAGTTAGTACATTCCAATGGATCCATAATGTGTTTTGAATACTTTCACACGCGCTAACCCAACGTGACTCACCTTATTAGTATGTTCTGTTAATATGCCGCCGCCCAGCGCTGCTGGGACATGTGGCTTCACCTGCTGTGGAGTTAATAAAGCCACTCTTATCTTTAACTACACCAAGCTGCACGACACTTGCAATAAAAACACGATTTACCCATGGACGCTGAGGGAAATTACGCCTCTAAAACTGCAGTCTGGCCTTGTGCAAGATAAATACAGCAATTACGGTTAATTTTATATCAGACTTCTTTCATCCGATTCAAATGGATCTATTCATCGTGGCCCATTCCCCACTGCTACTTCTGTATCGACTTGAGATAAAATCCTCCTTTGGCATGATTATACTTGGTGTCCCTGTTTGCCCTGGTGCAGTCGCATAAACATCCTTGACAATCTCGGCTGCACAACTAATTGAACTGAAATTGCAATGTTACTTGTCGCAATTAGCAAATGGAAAATACGGCAATTTAGATAATTTGTCTTCTGCAAAAAGAAGACAAATGTCTTCCATAAATCTTATTATTGCATATAAAACCTGCAAAGCCATGCATTTCAGATCTCTACAAACATGTTCATGTCATTCTTGTGTTAATTTAGCAGTTCATATTTGAATCTTCTCTCAAATATTAATGGTCCTTGACACGTCTGAATGTGCACAGTGGACGGAGTGCTTTTAAGGAGAGACACTGCAGGTGAATAGGGGAAAAAAGGTTCAAGATAAGAATTTCCTGTAGAATACTGACAAAAATATGAGAAAAAAATGTACTGCAAGTTTTAATTTGCATTATAAAAATACAGCATTTTGTGTGTAAAAATTGCCAAAATTGCCAATATTTTTGGCCAGGTTTAAATGTATGTTTTTATTTAGTTGAAACAGAAGATACAAAGATTTTTTCTAAGGGAATTTTGAATACCTTGTTTAGTTTTGAATAACCGAGTTATTAACGAAAAATATGTACGAAATTAAAAAACTTTCCCCTTGTTTTGGGGGTTTCAAAAGACAATAAATCAGGTTAGGAATTAGTACAAGACTGAAAGATTTGATGACTGTAGATGCTGCTAAAGTGGAGATGTTGCAAGAGTGTAAGAAAAATTTATTTGGACAAAATAGCCCTTGAAGTTACAATTTCTCATAGAAATCTATGGAGAAAGGTGGAATCAGTGCAAGAATCCAAAAACTTACAGGGAAGATTTGGCAATTTATTTGTTTCTAGGTGAAAGTTTATATGTTAAGAGATTAAGCTGTCCCAAAATCTGAATATAAAGAAATATGTTTGCCTGAATGCCTCCCCTTAAAACCATCCCCTTAAATACATCACAAATCTAAGCACGAGATATTTTTTCCAAATGGTGCATCCCTCCTCAACCATGCAGAGCTGAATATGTTAAGTTATGAGGAAAAACAACTGATTGTGAATGGTGGTATGCAGAGAGCCGCATGGGAACAAAGCGGTTATTGTCAGCTGTGAGAACTCGCATAGTTTAGAGTTTGTCATAACATACGAGCAGCATGACACGGGCCTCAATGAGTGCTGACAGGCCAAAAGATAGAAACGCAATGGTGACAAAAGGCTCGGGTTACGCCATGAAGGTGGCTTACAGGTTGAAATTTCATACATGTAGCTTAAGGGCAACGTAAGGCTGAACATTTGATTTTCATCTTAAAACTTCCCTAGACCTGAACTGCTGCTTTCTTCTTGTTGTGAAGTCCACCCAATTTATTCAACATCTACTTTATACCGAGTAACATGCACATTGAATATGACAAAAGGAATCATAAATTAAAAAGAACATTGAAATTGAATTACAACATTTTTGGTTCAGCACTAACTTAAATAAACCAAAAATGCTTCCTGACCTCAGACAACAATTAGGAATCCTAAATATGTTTGAAAAGGCTGAAATCTTTCTAGATAATGGCAATACTATGTCTTTCTTACTGAAATAAGTATTTATTTATACAGCACCACTCTCAGATAAAAATCACAAAGCACTTTAGTTTGTAATGAGATAGAAACTACAAGTAACAGTCACCAAAACACATCTCAAATTTGAAGCACGATCTAACCATTTCTCTTGCAGGGCCCACTTGTTTCAATGGAATAGTGTCAAGCAAACCAAGCGAACTTGTGCATGGGATGCCTCCACAGCTGAGTATACCATCCATATGTTAAATAAGTTCCCACAAAAGGAAGCAGGGCCTCCAATTTGCTCTAGCAGGATCAGTTAATGCGATGATGAATGAACCGCGAAACTTCCAGGCAGCCGGCTCCTCTTTTGTCCGAGTCTGTGTACACACAAGAAGACGCCACCGCTGCACCCCTTCAGACCGGTCAGAACGGGACATCCAGCAGCTGCATGCGTGGTTTTTTTACACAAGTCAAAATGTCGACTCGGGCGGGACACTGGACAGCAGGGGCTAAGATCAATGACCAGGAGGAATTGATGAGGAAAATTTAGTGCGGAGGGGTTGAGGGATGAGCCGTGCCACTGATGAATGAGTGCCCTAGTTCACAGCGATGGCATGGGCAAACACCGAGGATCTCTAATGAATCAATCTGGGACAAGCAATATTGAATTCCCATTTGTTTATGTAAATGATTAGTGAAAATTACGAAAATATGACACGCCAATTATAGTGAACTGAATATGTGCTTTGCTGGATTTTTCACTTTGTGATTTACCTTGCTTTCCTACAGCACAGAAATTGTATTCCAGGTCATTTCCTTAGACATAATTTTTTTTTTCACTTGGGTCAGGCCCTAGCTATTTTGGGTTCTCAGTAAGGATGTCACAATTCTAAATATTTGAGTCACGGTTATTGAGAGGTCATGCTTTTACCCAAATATTATTTTTTTAAATGATAAAATAGGCAATAGAGTACTATTATTAGCCATATCTAAAAGGAAGTGGATTGTTGTGAATGCTTTGAAAAGATCTTTTATAATGAGACATTCCCTATTACAAAAGAATGACCTAAACAAATGAGCGGCTTTCCATGCGCTCACACAGTTTCACTTTCGTTTTAACCATGATATAACACATACGGGATGGTTCTTTTGGGACTTTTACCTTTCTTCAACCATGAGACGTGACAGAGGTTTACCGTGTGTTCTAAAATCCTTACGTACCGTGAGCTTTTCAAACCGTGCGATCGTAAAAACCAGTTAATCTCAAGTCCCTCCTTCCCAGTGATCAAATATTAGAAAAATCATAGCAAAGGTTTTCAAAACACAGTAGTCTGGATTGGGTTGTTTAGAATAAGTTGCGTTGAAGTGACGTCACAACATTCTAAACACTCCATTAGGGCTGGGCAATTAACAAAATCACAATATTAAAAAAAGGTTAATGTAGATAATCGCATGGTAAGCTCCAATTGTCAAGCCAACTGGCCAAACCATCCGCAGAAAAAACATGTGGCTCACTAGTAATTACAAGTCTAGTCCAGCAGGTGGCGGCAAATGCTCAGTTGTTTCCAGCTCCACGGTTGGTTCCATAGCGTCCGCAAAATCAAAACAGCTTTGTAATTGCTGCTTCTGATACAAAATTGACCTGGCAGTTTCCCCCAAATATTGGAGCTCTAAGGAACATGAGCATTTCTTTAGGATTTCTACTCCAATGGAACCGGTGTCTCAGAGATGCTTTTCTAACAACACTCGCTGTTGTTGCAATCTGGCGTTCTTCCTTCAAACACTTACACTTTTGTGTGATCTCAGCATATGTGCTTTTATATTGTGCCTGGCCATGTGAGAGGTGTGGTGGCGGTGTAGCTACTTGTGTGGGTGGAGAGGTGCCCATTTCTGCTTCTGTAGTAGAAAGTTAGCAGGTAGCACGCAGTTTCGAAGTGATGTGATGAGCAATACAACAGGATCGGGTCCGGGCCCCGCAATCTGTTTAATCACCAGTAACTAAAGCCATAGTTATTTGTTTTTATTTATTATTTTATATTAAAGGGACTTTACGGAAGTTAAAATTTATAAAATAATATATTTTCCACCCCATACATGCTCCAGCAATGTCCCGCGCTGTACTGTGAGCCCACACCTATCCCACTCAAGTGCCGCTATAAGCCTGCACTGTCACTCTAAAGTTGCGTGTTCGGGCCAAGGCAGCAGTCATTCACCAGCTTAACATGGAGACTGCAGTTACGCGGACGGCCAGAGGTGGCAGTCACGAGTATGAAAATGGACAACCTCCGTTGAGTCCCTTTAAGACAAAAATCTAATCAAAACTCAAAATCAACATGGGGGAAATAATCATGAGTAATTTGTTTTTCATCATCACCCAGCCCTAGAGTAGAGTCTATAGTTTAAAACTGTGGTGGAGGGCAGACTTTCAGCCAAAGGGATAATATGGCAGGTTTGTGAATCCAATCAAACATTTGTCAATTTTCTTTTTGAAAAGTTTCTCTCCCATAGATTTGTACCATCACCTGTCCTCCAACTAAAATAGAATTCTATAATGTGAACGCAACCTATAGAAGACGTTTCACCTCTCAAATGCTAGGAGCCCTGCCCAGATGACTACTTTAAGAAAACTTTTGCCACAGCGGCAAACTCCTGGACGACTGAGAGCTTGCAAACATACGGAAATAAAAAATATCATGGAACTGATTAATAACACCAACAGTAAGAAGGGCAATAATAATGAAATAAATCAGCTTCATAGCAATAAGGAGCTTGAAGTAATTTAGATTTTGTTTTTGATATGCAAGTTTACAAGACGCAACCCTAGAACATTATTCAAGTAGCGTGAAATATTGTGTTTTTACCACGGAGGAGGTCAAAGAATGATACGTAAAAAGAAAAAAACATATTCTGAACTAAAAACGGTTTCCACCATAGTTGCACGTGGTGACCTTTTCGATGATTGAAGATAAGCTGCAGCCTGCCACCAACCTGGCAGTTTCTCACGCCTTAGCAGATAAGAATGTGAAAAAAAGCAGCAGGAGCAGGAGCACCTTCAACACACACACAAACCTTTACAAGATAAAAACTAAAGCTTGAAACTCGGGATTAATAAAGGAAGACATAAACTACTGCGCAAACAAAACATGGTGCCTCTAAAGCGAAGCATTCCCAGCTGCAGGACATAGCAACAGGGCAGAATATATGGGCTGTAGAAAGCCACTATGGAGTCTAGAGTGTTTGTCACAGGCACCATATAAGTTTCACGGTGTTATTTCATTCAAGGGGTGTGACAGCAATAGGGAAAAGCCACACAGTAAATCGCCTGCAGCGTGGGGTACTGCTATGGCATGATTAAATGACCAGTGAGTGAGTAATATGCACCTGCCACTCCCTGGACACACAAAACATAAAAAGTATTGTACATAAAACATTAAAATGTACAAGGTCTGATGTGTGGGGTATAAATAGCTAAATTCCATTACTCAAGAATTGAAGAAAATCCAGGACCAGGACTCTACTTCATATCTATTAAAGCGAATATTCTTATAAATATTACTTATATAACAGTCTAAAAGGTATTTAACTGGACTAGGTAATTTAGTTGAAGATGTTTTTCACTTCTCATGATCAGCTTTGAGCAGAGAGCTGAATTCTTAATAATCTATAACAGAACTAAGGCTGCAATTGCAATGGAATTAATGGTTGCAATTAGCAAGACGCAAACAAAGCAATTAATGACGAAATCCTTTGAAAACAACAATAATCCGCCTGTATGTGAGATTTATCATGTGCACGACTCAATAACCCTGCACATAATTAGACCTAGAAACACGCTCTGAAATGCAAGTGGCTTTTTGCATTGATTTAGCAGTTCATGTTCCAGTCTTTTCTTAAATGTGCACTGCAGACTGAACCTGGATACTTTTCACTGCCAGTTTTTGAGAGTCACACGTTTTAAATCAATAGCCTTCCAATGCTTTACGATAAAACACACAGAAGCGGACCTGTGCTCCCAGGCAGAGGTGGTCCACCCTGCAGCACCGGCGGCTTTACGCAGACACAACAGCTGGCTACACAGGGGCCAATCGTGTAGGAACCTATGGTCATATATGCCCCGTCATGACCTAGGGCTCAAAGTCTGATGCATTAAACCGGTGATCATATATTTTTAATCCAGCGACAGAAACAGAGGCTTTTGAAGGGGATCTGCAATGCGTAGCCAAACACAGCGATGCCAAAGCCAGAGCATCAGGCCTATACAAGTCTACTACTATTGACAAAATTAACCACAGGGAACGTTAGCCATAGGGAAATAAACAAAAAAATATAATAAATGAAAGAGATGAAAGATGCTTGCTCACATATGTTTAAAAAAAAAATAGCTGGTTTAGTAAGGGTTTAATAACTCCAACTGGTGGAATACAGAGAGCGATCTGGACCAAGAATAGACTGGATGCAAATGGAACAAGAGGTCATTTGCTGGGCTTGAATTATTTTTAACATGAAGTATGATCTGTTTTAAAATAAACATAGCCTTTATAGAATAGCTGTAAGTCATTACATAGCCATTTCCTTGCAGTGTGGCATTATACTAAGCCAAAATGCTAAATAAACACGGATGCACTTGCTGCGGACTGGCCACATCCTTGCGCAGCGGACCATCCCTGAACAGGTCCCTGAACAGGTCCCTGAACACACGCATCCCTTTGGATCCCAGGATCTACGCGGCGATAACGTTTCCCCTGTAGCCATTTTCACAGCAAGAATATAATCGCCACTGCCAGCTTATAAGACAACAAGCTAACACAAGGGACAGGCAGATACAAATCCCCAGCTTAGTTACCTTTAGCCGCCTGCGCCGCGCAGAACAACAGTGCGAGGACCAGTCCAGCGGATGCAAAATGTTTATTCCCTCGGAACCGCATCCCGACTTCGAGTTTGAACCGCGGCGAAGTGGAAACGCTGTCTCCTTCTGTCTTTTCCCCCTTCAGGCAGGATAGATGTGTCGCTTATAAACCAGAAGAATAAATCCGAGAGGTGAGCGTGCCTAAGATGGCCGTCGTGCCCAGTGCGCTCTCCTCTCTGTGCTGCTGCTGCTGCTGCTGCTGCTCAATCTGCGCTTCTCTCGCAGGTTTGCAGTGTGGTGCGTTCAGGGACTGTAGGAAATGTGGCGGTCTTTGAGTAAGCTCCCTCTCTCCGTAGGTTTTCCCTGGGTATGTGCGGCATGGGGGCATGTGGAGGCAGTGAGACGTGCATTGACCAAGTACATTGCAAATACTGTACATGTTGGCCCGTATTTGGACACGATTAGGAAAGGGGCGGAACGTGGCAAGATGAGGCCTGGATTCAAAAAGTGTGGGCTGTGTACTATTACCAACTATTTTAAATCTCCCACCAATATTAAGAGAATCAGATGTTCACGCAACCATTGTTGTATGGAGTGCGTTGCATAATCAGCTGTTCCCTGCATCATGTGTCTGCATCAACTCTGTATCAGACTAATGTTAACTGAATAACCTGTTCCATTGGCACTGCTCTATTTGCACTACGTGGTTATGTCCACACTCACATCTGCTGCTAATGTACATGCTGTCTTTGTGTTGTGTTAATTTGCTATTTTACATTAATTTTATCTTATTGTATTTTTATCTTTACTAAAATGTGAGAATATAAATTAAATAGGCTATAATCTTTGGCACAATTTGGCACAGTTACTATGCTAATGTTATCAGCATATAAATAAAGCCTAAATGTAGAAAAAACAAAACGTTGAGTGACATATTGTTTGGGGTTTTTCGCACTCTAACAGTCCATTGGCTGCTATAGTCTGACTGCAGGATTACACTTGAAGGCAGCTTCTGTTCAACATTGCTCATGACGTCAATACTGTTATTGTGGGAGCGAGGAGCGAGCACGCACAGCTCGCGCAGACTGGGGGGTATTTCGGGCGTGAGGGCGGGGGCCACATGCCTCTGCTGCTGCTGCTGCTGCTGCTGAGGAGGAGGAGGAGGAGGAGGCTGAGGGAGCTGTTCACCCGGTCAGTGCTCTAATGTGAGAAGAAGGACGAGTGGAACACGCACGAGTCTGTGATGCTACGATGCACTGCACACTGGACGGGACATGGGACTGGACTGAAAACCACAACAGTCTGCAAATGATATGCAAATGTTTTATTAGGTCACTGTTGTGCGCCCCAATTCAATCACGCGCAAATAAACCCTCATCACTAACGAGTCCTAAATGTATATACCCAGTGATAGATAGACTTAGTTTTACGTAATAAAAACAGTAGAGAGCTTGCTTCGATGACACTTACTGTGCGACTAAGAAGTAGTTCACCAGATTTTATTGCCATGATGATATTCCAACACTATTAGAGAAAATTACTTGAGATTTGTCGTTATACCATACTCTAGGCCAGTGTTTCCCAACCAGGGGTATGGGGACCCCTGGGGGTACGCAAGAGCCTAGCAGGGGGTACTTGGAATCATTTCAGATACAAAATAAATTGTATTTTTGATTATTATGTTCAAAGAAAAGCTGTTTTTTAAAAAGAATAACCGTATAGAGTGAGAAATTGTGTGTATTTAGCGCCTTTTCACTGATAAATTGGAGTTTTCATCATTCCCTTTCTAACTTATCAGCAAAACTATCGAAGCAGGGGGTACTTGGAGTATAAATGAAAGGCCCAAGGGGTACGCATGACAATAAAGGTTGGGAACCACTGCTCTAGGCTACTATATACTATACTGTGTTCAACATGTTCAGAATAAAAATAAAACGCATCTAAAAAGTGGTTAATCAAGTGCATGCAGGAAATGTGGAAACCCTCTGGCGAGCTAAATTGGGTTGAAGAGCTACTGGTGTACTGGATCCCTGGTCTACACTATGGTGTTATTATAGACTTTTTATCATAAAAATATATATTTAAACCATTAACTTTTGTGAATGCAGTATTTGTGCCTGGCTAAAAGTAGCCTAATTGTAATTCAGTAGAAGCAAGGCAAAAAAAATGTAGCTTTCTCAGCTCTGGGGACTGGCACAATGATAGCCATGTGTCAAATATAGCCTACTTTCAGGATCCATTTATACGCACAACAGCATCTAAATGTAAATACTGGTGGTAGATGCTTATCAATTAAACAATAAAAGATTGTGAGCCTAATTAAAATGGGAAATTGATTCATCACTTGCTGCTCCCTCCGCAGAGTGCACCACAACAATAACAGATGCATACCACAGTAAGAAGAGTGAGGCAGTGCATTCCAAGCAGACAGCAGGTTGCCTGTAATCAGCCCTCGCACAGATAGGAGCGCCCTGAAGGGACCACGGCTTGTTGTGTCTGCATCATGCCTTTTGCATAACAGAGAGCCAGCCTTGATGTGACCGCCCTATGCTTCGCTATCTGGAGAGCAACATGGATCCAAGTCACGCTGTGTGGAGGATAGAGAGAAGCAATGTGAGCCGTTTGGAATACAAAAGTCAGTTGTTTAGCGGGCATCATGACTATAGCCATTTTCTCAAGTCAATATTTAATGGAACCTGCATAAATAACTTGATCTGGCCCCACTTTGTGAATACATTTAGTTGTTTCTAACATGTTAAGGTGTGTGTACTAAGGTGTACTTTTATTGATCCCCGTAGGGAAATTCCTTCTCTGCATTTGACCCATCCTTTGATGCTGTATGGGGCGACCCGTCAGGAGCAGTGGGCAGCTGTGTGCACAGAGCCTCGGGCCCCATCTCCAGATCATGAGCCAGGCTAATGGTCAGAATCACCTGGCTGGAGGATTTAACCTAAGGTGCACGTTTTGGGGTGATGGGGGAAACAGGAGCACACAGAGGAAACCCATCCAGACACAGTGAGATCGAGCGCCACACTGGAAGGTCTTGAAACTGGACTAAAATGAGGGTTTATATTGCCACAACATACATTTCTATCCTATTACCACAATATTACTGTGCTGTACAAGAAATCAATTGATAATTTGCTAGAAGAGGAAATATTTGCTGAAAGTCAACCCGTCTCACAAATGTCTAAAAAAAAATCAATCCCAGAAATATTATTGTTTTTTTTATTAATTGTTATTGCATATAATCTATGTCCATTTGCCAACGTTTAAAGTATTGAGACTGTGAAATGCTTATCTATGGTTTAAATTTAGCATGCACAGTCATTACTACAATAATAATCACTTCCTTCAGACTCACAGCTCAGCCACAGACCGCCCTGAATGGCAGCACTTACAGTATATGAAGCCACAGTGAAGTGAAGGATCCATAAACAATGAGACTATCAGAGCTCTCAGATACAATGTGTGTTTGTTCCTCTTTGGCAGTACATGAAGTAACCAAAGAGAGTGACCCCAACTCCCCCTTTACTGAAGTCTGCGGGACAGAGGGGCCATTATTGTCCCTTGTACGGGACACCAAGCCGGGGCGGGACAACTGGATGACGAGGTGAGAGACATCAGGGGACAATGGGAAGAAAGGTGTTACTTCCCCTGGTGCTTTATCCTCTGCTCCGAGTGGCAGATGTGTCCACCACTTTCACAGGCTGGTTCCATTGTCGGGGTGTGGTAAAATTTATGGGCTGAAGACGTTAACGGGCGTTTTGTTTTCAATTTGGTTAGGTGTGGGTTATATCACTTCCCTACAAGACTTTGGACGACCCGCAATGTTTAGTCTGTGTCAGTGCCTGATATTATGGTGCGTTCTAGGCAACTGGTAACTGGTAAATTTACCACTTGAAAGTCACCAGTTACGACCTCAGACGATCTCATATGTAAATAAAAGAAGGCTGCCTTCAGCTGCATTTTATTTAAGTGAAGATAACTATGAAATGTTTGGTTTTAACATGGGTTTGTGCATGTAGTATGTGATGTTAAATAATGTAAACACACAGGCTAACACCAAAAGGGAGCATTTATCATATAATTTGTATCAATTCACGAAGAAAGTCTCCAGCGCTGGCACCGGTGTCGCCATGTTGTGTGACGTCATATCAGTGAAGTTGGAGATGTCGGAGTTTACAAGTTGTAGTTCCAAGCCATTTTTCCCAGTTGCAAGTCAGATATTACCAGTTACCTGGAACGCATCATTAGGCTTTTACAGCCCAAATATAACATGTTTGTATATTGTCCAGGTCTACCTCCTTTTAGAACAACTGGATACGTTTCCACAAAAAAGATAACATTACAAAAGCACAACAGCATATGTCCGTAATGCCTTAAAAAGTCTTATATATATAAATTTACCACAGAAGGCTAAGAATACATGGCAGATGCATGTCAGCTACTCACTGTGTGCTTGGGTAAGACACCCACCCTGCCCGTATAATGTCCTAAACTTTCCGATCACTTTGATATTTGATTTATTTTGGGCATGCTAGTAGTACTACGAGTACTTTGGAAAGTCACGTTTCAGGTAGCACATTTATGAATGAATTTTACCTCATTATTACACAGAATATGGTTACAAGGACTCTGACTATCTGAAAAAACTCATAGGCACGATCAAAATAACTGTGATATTGATATAGAGATTGAGAAAATATGGAAGGAGACTAAGGTTTGTAGTGCACTGAAGATCTTACTATTTCATGAGCCTGTCCGAGTCATCTCCCACCTGCCCGGCCCCTTACTCAGCAGCAGCCACCCACAGATGGGGCAGGGAGCAGACACGGTGGGGGTGTGGGACTGTGTTTTTCGGGGCTTTCTCTGGAGACTGCAGTCAGTGGGTGGCGGCACCAGACGGACCATGACAAGGGGACATTATTCTGAATTAACATGGCTGACCACTGTTCACTACACACTTTAATAATCCATTTCCTATATGGCTAGACCGCAATTGCTTCCTTATCTTGGACCATATAGTAGCATGGCAAATCTTCAGGGCTTTGTTAGTAGCAATTTAGAGTCTTACAGAAATAGCTCAATAGATGGCCAGTCATTTTTTATACATTTTCTTATCTCTGGCACATTTATCTAACACACCAATTGGACCCTGTCCTTTAAATCTCACAGACGGCAATTTTCAGAAGGCATTGTGGCGAAAGATTCATTTATACATCGAGCCAGCTTTCATCATTTTCTGCCAGGTACCACTCATGAATACATATTTTAAAATCTGTTCGCAACTGGTGTGGAAATTAAATCTCCTCTCAGAACTGGTGGATGTTATCAAATAATCTTTCCTCGGGGTCGGTTTGACTCGGTGCATGTGGTGGGTACAGTAACAATTGAACCGTGAGTGGTGGGAGCCCGAGCACCACGCGGCCTACTCCACTGAGTGTTGGAAACCCAGCCTGTACCTGATTGATTTCCCTCCTCTTAACAAGCACCGATTTCTCCGACTGCGTCCTGTCGCTCCGAGATATATTTTAACTTCCGAACAGCAGCTTGCGAACTCACCCAACGTCATATTATTCCCCATTTGGAAAAGTGAAATCGCATTTGTCTTAATTAGCGCTTCCTGACAGTTTTATAACTAGGTGTGTAGCACAAGACGGAGCTATCTTTTTGTTTTTGAGAAGCCAGAGCTCTCTCCCGAGCCATCTTCGGTAATGAAATGTTTGAGAAAATGACTCATCTTTTATACTCTCAATGTTATGACAAATGTTCGTACTTTTGCTCTTGAAATAAAAGAACTTTTGACAGGAGACAAAGAAGTGTAGGTTTGCTCGCCTTCATTCTGATGGACCAACCCTTGTTTCACGCAACACTAAAACGTAGCTATATAGGAATGGAGTTGGGAAGCACCTTGTCAACTTTTTCTTGGTAAATACCGGACACTCAAAGATGCTCCACAAAGGTTAAAATAATTACAGGGAGACACTGCTGGCAATACACTTTGTTTTTGTGTTTTTTTTTATTACAAATATTGGAAGAGGGAGCGAGTAAAATAAATTGATAGTTGTGGTCCAAACTCATTCCCAACTTTCCTAACACATTTCTAAAATCACATTTCACAACTGGCGGGGTCACTTTTTAGGGTCATAGTCACAGAAATGCAAGAAAACTAGCCTGCAAACTCATGAAATTGACAATAATTGCTTTATATTTACATTTTCAAATGTCTGAGTTCGCAATATACTAAAAATGGAAAAAAATAATTTCATTCCACTAATAGGAAAAATCAGGTTTAGTCC
>OMNZ01016137.1:0-10583 GCA_900303255.1 Lesueurigobius sanzi
ACATACATATGTTCTAACCTGGGCTTAGATGAGGCGATGCGTGGCTGTCTGGTCTTTGTGCGTGCCTTCATTTCCGTAAGACGACCAAAGACGGTGTTAGCATTTTGCCTCTACAGTATAGTCCCATGACGCCAAATTTCGGAGAAATTAGAAGCCACAAATCTCTTCCAAGTTGGCTCTGGGTCTGCTACAAACCAGTCTCCATCATCTACAAAGTCCGCCATTGCAAATGATCCCGTGCACTTTGTGCGTAGCACGTCGTTGTTCTGTTGCTGGAAGTGAGTGGAAGGAGGCATCTCTCGGGGGGAAGCTTACTGCGCGGAGGCCGAAGTACTCCTTAAACTATAGTGCCCCTTTTTTCCGCTTAGAAAATTGACAGTTTTAATTTTGTGTAACTATACTTTGAACGTGTAACTACTGACATAACCCTATTTAAATAGGGGTAACTTGGAAGAGATTTGTGGCTTCTAACTTCTCCGAAATTTGGCGCCATGGGACTATACTGTAGAGGCAAAATGCTAACAACGTCTTTGGTCGTCTTACGGGACTGACGGCACGCACAAAGACCAGACAGCCACGCATCGCCTCATCTAAGCCCAGGTTAGAACATGTACAGTATGCATGTAAGAGCGGTGAACTATTCCTTTAAGTCACATCTTGGAAGCATACAGTAGCTTCCCAAGTGTAGGAGGTATCGTGTGCCTTGAAAAACTCTTCCAATGACATTGAACTGATGCGATTTTTTGCTTTTGCCTTGACAGTGTGGCCTGACCAAATGTTTGAGCTTCTGAAGATGTAAATTATTGCCAAATCAAAAAAAAAACCTAGCTGCAGTGGCGAATATATTTTTAACAAGGTTTTCAACATGTTTTTGCCGTTGCATCTTTTAATCCATTAAAACTGGGAACATTCAGTGTAGTTGTACATTTTTTTCTCCCTGTTATCGCTTTTAGTAACGTAATGAGGAGGATGTCATGATTTTCTCTTCAGTTTTTGTTGCAAGTAAGCTTTGGAGCTTTGAGTAAGCTTTCAGTCTCACAACAAACAGGCATAATAAACAATTATTATGCCACCACTATTCTATCTCTCGTACCAGCACTGATGAAATACGGAAATAATAATCCAATATAGGTAATAAGTACATACACTGCACAAATCAATCAAGTAAAATATTCAGGGTGAAATCCCACTGGCTCATTCACCATTTCACAAGCCTGCTAGTGTTTTATTTGGTTTATCATGACTTAAATCCATACACCAAAACCCTTCATTTGGCTACAGCAATATTACAAGCCATGTGTTTACTGTACAGATCAAACTACTAACTGTTCATTGAAGTAGATGCAGTGAGAGTAATTGCATAATAATTAGATTAGACTTAATATTCAAAGTAACAAATTGAGATGGGCATTCATGGCTCTGATACTGACCGTGCTTCTAAAGCTTTTCTCCCCTCCATTTGGAAGTCACAGCTGTTTCACCTCAGCCCAGGGATTCTCAGGACAATGGACAGAATTCCAGAGCACTCCCCTATAAAATGTCTTGCCATCACGTCCCGGTGTGCATGAGTTACAGCCTATGGTCCATGTAATGTGTGCACCTCCTGCTGCAGACGTCTTAAAACTAGAACACAACTTGACTTTGACACAAATCTATTGGAGACAGACTGATCCGACCTGCCTCCGTGTACAGCCTCAGGCATCTCCAGAGAAAATAGTTATATTCCAACCAAAATACATGCTCAAGACATTAAACCAGTCGAGCAGTTTGAGGGATTAAAACCGTTTCCTATTCAAAGCACTTTCATAACGCGGGTTACTTGGAAGTTCATACTTGCACAAGCAAGTATCAGTGTTTTTGTGAACTGTGTGAGTAAAGGTTATAATAATTATTCAAATTTCTGCTTGGGGGTGTGTGTGTCACATTTTGTTTACGTAGATTCTTGTTGTAACCTTGGCCCATTTCTCTTGTTCAAACTTGCAAAAATATGCCAATTTCGTGAGTCACATTAGGTCGTCACGAAGAAAGAAGGTTGAGACGCACAGTGACAATGATTTTTATTGTCAACTCACCACTGGTGGCAACATTTCAAGTCTTTCATCAGAATTAGGTTATAACCAAATCTTAAGAATGGAATGTAATGCATAAGAAAAAAGGCAAAACAGCTGGCTGCGACCTTAAGCAACAAGCATAGGTTAATAACTGTTACTAGGTATTGTAATGTATTTAAATTACCGGGGTCCAAAGTAAGAGCTTCTGTTTGTATGATACCCAAACATTTTTTTAAAGCGCCATATATGACAATGAAGATTTTTATTAATAACTAGACAAACAAAACAAATATGAGTTTAACAGGTATGTCCCCTCTGTAGCCTGTAGATGTTTGAATATTATATGCAAACATCTGCAGGCCACACCTGTTCAAACACAACCCAGACTTTCACACGGAGCAAACTCCCCTTGAAAGAGAGATGCACTGTGGAAGTGTCTCCTCCGAGTTGGATAAGTGAGGGGGCTTGTGTAGAAAATACCCCCAGTTTTTCAGAGGTCATAAAATTACTGGTTCACACCGAATACCGGTTTATATTTTCAGCGCTTTAAAAGGCTCTCTCTCATCTAAACACAGTTAGAGCTGTTCCTTTGTCAATGAAATATATGAGGCTCTTTCAAACTGAAGTCACTGGAGTTTGGATCATTTTAGTCCCTTCTTTTCATTTTTATTTAGTCTTTTTTTAGTCGACGAAAGCATCTGCAGATTTTAGTCATAGTTTTAGTCTCATGAACTAACTTTCATTTAGTTTTAGTCTAATTTTAGTCAGCAATGATATTACTGTGACTAAAATCATGACGAAATATTTTAGTCGACGAAATGAACACTGTTAGCTATGCACCATCTCTAAACTGACTGCTCACACTCTTTGGACCCATGTGTCGTCAATAGTAAGCCCCCTGTACCTGTTTGAGTGTGTGGGTGTGTGGTGACATCAGGCCTCTCGCAGAGCAACATATGGAGGTTGAAATGCGCTCCCAGGTTCGCTGCAGTTCAGAGCCGGAGCAGGAATGTCTCTGTCAGCGTTGCACTTGTCCCCTCTGACCACTGCAGGAATGTGTGCACATCACAGCTGGACAAGACCAGGCGCCCCGCTGCTGGGACAAACAGGGAGAAAGTTATGAGGGCAGGAGAGAAAGTGCCTCCAACATAATTTAAAATTCATTGGTAAATAAGCTTATAAGAGCTGCGTGCAAGCAGAATAAACATAGTCGACATTTTGCGCACCAACAGTTGTAGAGATGTGGCATTGAAAGCTTAAAGTCTCTTCATTCTCTCCCACGTTTCCAGACACCAGCAAAAATCCCAAAAAGTATCTGAGAAAAGAGGATTAATTCAGCGGACCTTAGTGTAACAATGGCACAGTAGGTTACACATTCACCCATTAATGATATGGTTTGAACATTTCTCTTTCGCATGATCTGCATAAAACCCAGTTACTGTAGCAGCGGGAAGAACATCCAATATCATTTTTAGACATCACTGTTGCTATGAATTAACTGGCACAGAAACCATTAGGGCTGGGAACCTCTGTGTGCCTCACGATCCGATCCGCGATACATGGCTCACAATAACAATACCCTCACAATTTGCCGATACTGCAATAATCAATATATTGTACATAATAACAGCCGATATATCAACCATAAACCTGTATATTACAAAGCAAAGAAATGGTGGCAAAAGGTGCATGGAAGTGTCATTTTAAAACACTTTTTGCCACATGACGCTAAAGTGACGCCGTTTGAGGACGTCTTGATACAGTCAACTTAAAGGTAATGTCTGTAGGATGCTCTTTGTACAAGTTTCACATGTCATTCCTCATTTGAAAGCTAAGAAAATCTAAAATTCAGTCTGGGACAGTGGTTTCGCTAGGGATCATTTTTCTCAGTCATTTTGACAGACAGGGTTGTAAAAAATCTGTCATAAGCTATTTTTACCCTTCATTAATTAACTTATATTTATTAACTCATTATATACCTAGTTATACATGTAAGAAAACACAGATTACAGAATAAATGGATGCAAATCTAAATATAATTTGTGAGCAATACATTTTGTGTGTGTTAAAACTTTCAAAAGAGGACGATGGCTTGATTTTCAATCCTTCAAAATGAAAGACAGCCTTCAAAATTTTCTGTCATTGACAGCAGAATTTTCAGTTAATGTAACCTCTGGTCTGGGATTGTGAAAGTGAGAGCAAGAGAGTCCTCTGATGAGATTATGGCCCGAGATTTATCTCATATTTGGAACAATCAGAGCTAAAACATTTGCAAAAACAAATTCTATAACCAATGCATTTAGAGACAACATAGTGCAAAATTTTGATGTAATTCTAACTCTGTCTGAGTCTGTATATCCCAGAAACAATTAATCGTTTACTAAAATAGACAACTATTTTAATAATCAATTAGTTGATGATTAATCGATTAGTTGTTTCAGCCCTATAGGTCCAAGTGCTTAAAACAGGGATCTCCAGCAACCAGTAGCTCGGGAGCTACCGGTAGCTCGCCAGGCCTTTCCAAGTAGCTCACCAAAGACTACATTTTTACATACACTTGATGAGTCACATTTTCTTCTATTGAGTTGAATGATCATCTTGGCAGTCCTAGAGGCCTAGTTACACGTGTTTCTTTGAAGTTTAAGTAGCTCACTGCCATTTTTGTTACATAAAAGTAGCTTGCAAGGTGAAAAAGGTTGGAAATCCCTGGCTTAAAATGTTAGTGCTGCCATCTACTGTCCTGACTGTATTATTGACCATAACAGGCCTCTAATAACACTGCAGCCTCATTAATATTCATAACATTGTTTATTGTTATGCATGACGCCATCAAAAGTATCGCTTTTAGCATAAAAAGTATTGGTATCGTGCCACAAAATATCGCGATATATCGGAAAATCGATATATTGTCACACCGCTAGAAACCATTACTGCTATTGAAAGCTTTGGTACTCAAACACATAATTCTACATTCCTGTGTGGGTTTCTAATACATTCCATAATAAATCAAGTAAAAAGCACTAAATCTGGCTTCTGTAATGCCAGGACATACTGTATTATAAAATAAAATAAATGAAAAGTCCACGCCATTCTTTGCTTCAATACACATCTAATAAACTCTTAAGTGTCTGTCTGGATGCCTCACAACTGGCGACAGATCATACCAGTTCACACGTTGAAAGACTCCCATGGCCTCGACGCAGCTCCTCTCTCTCTAAATACACACCAGGGGTTACGACCCGCTGTCCGCCGAGGGGGCCAGTTGCTACTTTACCCACGAGGGGTCAGAGGTTAAAGCATGTGCCCGCCACTTGCTTCACATGTCAGCAAATTATTTACTGCAGCTCCTTTTATGTTGCACCAAATGTCCACAGTGTAACGTTATCTGGGCCTCGATGTGTGGATATGAATAATCTCCGAGTATGTGCGAGGTATGCAGCTTTCGCTTTTGAAGCAGCTGTTTGGAAAGCCTGTCCCAGTTACAATGTTCTAGCAAATCGTATTCTTGCAGGTGGTTTTGGAGATGCCAGAATGGTAGTAAAAATGTGCAATTTCCTCAGAGCCTGATCTCACTTTCAATTTTATCATGATTCATATTCATTCTCTATGTTTTAGAGACAGCAGGCAAAATTGTTTTTGTTGTTTTTTTTTCAATTTTCAGGTTTTGGTCCAGTTTGCTCTCGTGACATATGAACTTTAATCTGGAAACAAATAAATGACCTAATCTTTAAAATATGGAGTGTAATTATTACGATTATGATCCAGCGTTTCTTTGTAGAACTAAATGGGAAATTGTAACTTCAATGACCATTTTCTCATTGTGGCGGGAACATCTCCACTTTATTAGCAGCTACAGACTCCAAACAGAATAGAATAGCTTTATTGTCTACCGAAGTAGAAATTCATCTTTGGCTCACCGACACATAAAAGCACAAAAAAGACCAGGACAGTACAAACATGCCTAGTGGAGATGAAATACTAAATACATAGAAAAACAGTTCACTTCTGTAGCTCTAGTGTAGTGTTCAGTTCATTGCTGAGTCCAGGAGTCCCACAGCACAGGGCACAAAAGATTTCTTGAACACAGCTTTTTTGGCCAGTGGAACTCTGTATCACCTGCCAGAGTTTAGAAGCTCAAACTGTGGATTCAGAGGGTGAGAGGAGTGAGAGGCAACAGCTCGGGCTTTGGTCAGTGTCCTCTCTCTGTACAGCTCATTCAGGGGTTTCTGTGGTCTCCCCACAATTCTAGAGCCCATTGACACCACCTTGTTCAGCTTGTTCTTTGCTCTGCAGGTCATGCGACTGAACCATGCAGTGAGGTGGAATGTCAAAACACTCTCAACTATTGTAGGCAAAAATTCTTCAGTCTTCATCTGTACTCTGTAGTTGAAGTGTAGGACATTTCGATCTTACTCCAAAGATCGTCATCAGCTACGATGCTGATGACTTCAACTACAGAGTACAGATGAAGACTGAATAATTTTTGCCTACGATGGACAACTCCTGTACGACTGAGAACCTACACAAACTCTCAACTATTGATTTGCCTTGTCAGTCTTGAAAACTTAGACTTAGACAGACGTTATTGATCCATGAGGGGAACTGCGTAACAATATTTTAAAGGTTTGTGTGGAAATTGTGTTTGCATTTGCTGCTCATATGTGATAAGCAGGAGTTTTTTCTAGTTAGGTCATTGAAAACAACCTGGGGTTAATGTAGGACAGTGAGGCCCCAAGGAAGCCTCCCTATCGTTTCTCTCCCAGGGATGAGGGAGACAAAACACTGTCCGAGGACACAACACCTGCTCAGTCTACAGACATCAGACTGTATAAGAATAGACATTTAGAGCTGCCTAATCGTAAGACGATGGGAGAGACTGAACCAAGGTGTCCGCATTGTAACAGCCTCTGTATTCTTTGTAACCTCTCTCTAATTAAATCCACAAAAACTTACTTGCCAGTCTCAGCCCACTTTTTTCCACATTTGTTCAGAGATTTTTAAATTTTTAACACCCAGCCTGATTTACTGAGTTTTGAACCCTATTAGAATTAGAATTGAATTAGAGATTTATTCACTAATAACTAGTTTATACAAAATCTAAACAATATATCCCAAATCCTCTCAGAACGAATCTTTGTAACTTATATCAACAAAATAAAACCACACATTTAAATCTGACTATATCCATTATTTAGATTTCATCGCCAAAATTATTGCACAATTTGCACATAAAACGCCTTTGTAAAATGCCAATTTTATATGATAACATAAAATGACATAAAACTTGCAATACATTTTCTCCTCATATTTATGTCAGTAATATCCAGCAAAAGTTTCAAAGAGATATCACTCAATTCATTTTTTCCCCTTTATTCATCTGCAGTGTGATAAAGCCATCTCCTCCGTCTGAAAGTTCACACTTCCCTGTGATTGGCTAGATCCTCCTGTCACTCACTCAGAGCATGGCGAGACTGACCAATAGGAGAAGAGGATGGAGGGAACGTGCATGAGCATTGAGCTGTGTTAAACAGAAAAATACTGAATCACAATATTTCCCAGCGCCTATAAGAAACTTGCCTTGCCGTAGTCAAATGTGGGCGTGGCCAGGCATCGTCACCACTCTCTGCCAAAGTGCTGTTCCAATGTTCAGTTCCACCGGAGGCAGGTGTTCTTCCTTTCGTTAGCATGTGGCTCATATTCAAAGGACACACTTGTGCACCCTTCGCAGCCAAAATCACCAATAATGCATCAGGGTTGTTTAAAAAAAACTGAACAAAACGGAGGAAGGGCTTATGCAACTTGTAAAAGCTTAAATTCACATTTTCTATCATTTAGTTATAGTTGTACTCAAGACTTGGTCATTAAACCTCACAGATATCTATAATTTGTATCTAACTTTGATTTTATATTGTTTTATTCAATCAAATTTAACGTTTTTGTTTTTATTGTTTTTATTTATTTTTATCTGTAGGTTTTAGTCAAAGGTTTAATCATCATGAGACAGCAATATATTAGTTGATGTTTGATCCCCAATCATAAAGGTTTGCTCTCTCTTCATAGAGCCACTCCCCTCCCTCGGATGAAGCATTTTTTTTTACTTTGTGATGTCACTTCCATTCCCTCTGAAGTGTGTCCCAAGGCATTAGCTGATCTTTTTGGACCAAGGAAGGACACGTTCCTTGGACGGAAAGGCAGTGAGCTGCCAAGGCAGGGTACCCAGGTTTTGGGAAACAGCCGATGTCTCCAGACACAATATTGCCCACTCCCTGTGTAGTGCACCTTAAGCATTACTGGCAGATGTCTGTTGCCCTCCTTGTATCAGAAGGATCTTGTCATTGTACTGTAGCCTAAACAAACAGCTACGTACATACCACAGTTTTTCAGCGAAACGCAAACTTGTTGGAGAGGAGACAATTGGCAAGAAAATAAACGTGGGCGCTGGAAAGCTGACAATTAAGGCAAGACACTGCATGTGAATAAGGACATAAAATTAAACAAGTGATATGAGAAGAAAATGCATTTCAACTTCATTTTATGTTTTTAATTAAGCTAGTTATTAGTGAATAGATTTGCAAGAATTCCAATGTTGCTTTGTTTTTGGGGGTTTAAAACTCAATAAACCAGGCTAGGAACTAAATATTGAAAATCCCTCTGAACAAACCTTCAAAATATTGTCATGCATCAGAGTGGAAAGTGTGGAGTCTGTAGGAGCAACTAAATACTATGTTGTACTATGTTGTAATCACAATGAGAGAAAAAGGCCTTTTCCCATATACAGTAGTTCTAGAGAAAAATCAGTGAAATGATTACAGTCCTTATTGTAACGATTAGGCCATTTATTTGTTTCCAGGTGAAAGTGTATATGGTAAGAAAGCAAACTGGTATGTATTTGTTTGCAATTGTGGAACATAAAATCACCAATTACAATGAGGTGAAAATAACTGACGCCTACAGGAGCTTGGAGATGGAAGATGAAATGACAATTCTTCTGAAGGAATGGCAGGTGTTTTTTTTTTTCTCTGAGAGGCTAAACCTTTACATTTACGTGTTGTTTTTCTGCTGCTCTTCTTCATGAAAGCTCAGCAGCAGCCAGAGATATCCCCCTGCTCTGTGCCATGTTTGTTCGTCAAGTTATGGTTAAGTTACATTGTGTTGTATGTAAAGTTGTTCTAGGCACCAGGGAAACTTTTATCCAGACGTGAGTGTGGACAGGAGTAAGGAGTGGTGCTTTAAGGGGAGACAATGCAGGGAAATTTTCAGGTTTTGGGCCAGTTTGCTCTCTTTACATATATATTTCCAAATGGGAACAAATAAATGACCTAATCTTTACAATAAGGAGTGTGATTATTGGACTGACTGGAATGGGACAATGGAATCTGAAATGTTCGAATGATCCAAACCTACTGAGACACAAATTAGGAGAACAATGAGTCTGCTGTCTTTGAACTAATCATTATTCATGAAAAATCCAAAAAACCCAATTGAAAAGGTCGGCATTTGCCCACATCCAGGTCACACAGCGCAGATCAACTCAAAGGTATAGAACTACAACTACAGCCCTGTATCAGGCAAACATTCTTGTCAAACACCACATGCTTTTTGAGTAGAGGCCTTGGGAAGTTTGTTGTTAATAACGGGGTGGTGCCCGATTTGGCCCCAAAGTGAACTGAACTAGCTCAAACCAGATCCACCCAAATATCTGCACACTTGCCGAGCTGAACATAATATTATCTTGGGCCGACTGCTCCTGCTACTGTATTTGTGATGATAACAACTCTGATGACATGATCTTGTCATTGCTCTTTTCTTAACTGTTTCATATTATTTTGGCCAGTGTAATTCTAGGTTGCTTATCCCAAACACAACTTTTTTTTGAGTTTTTGAGGACCATGAGTAGTATTTTTGTTGACTACTTACTACTTTTACACCACAACATTTGACAAATATAATACTTTCTACTCCACTACATTAAAATTAAAAACAAAAAAGCTCTCGTTACTCATACAGACAAGTTGGTTGCGTCATGCTTTTTTCTCCGATTTAATAACATAATAAGCACTCCCGGGAGAGAAGGTGGCGCTGTCCAGATGTACAGTGCCTCTCGAAAGTACTAATACACCTTGAACTTTTGCACATTTTGTCATGTTTACAACCATAAAAATAAATATTTTATTTTTATGATAGCATGATGCTCCCCCCACCATATTTGACACTGGGGATGGTGCACTCAGGACGATGAGCAGTGTTAGGTTTGGGCCATACATAACGTTTTGGATTTGGGCCAAAAAGTTCAATTTTTGTCTCATCTGACCAAAGCACCTTCTTCCACATGGAGCTGTGTCCCCCATATGACTTCTGGCAAACTTCAAACTGGATTTCTTATGGCCTCCTTTCAATAATGGCTGTCTTTTTGCCACTCGTCCATAAAGGCCATATTTGTGTAGAGTACGACTGATAGTTGTCCCATGTACAGATTCCCCCAGCTCAGCGGCAGTACTTCGCAGCTCCTCCAGAGTCATCTTGGGGCACTTG
>OMNZ01016142.1:0-11481 GCA_900303255.1 Lesueurigobius sanzi
TTTTCATTTAGGCGGAATTTGTTTTTTGGGTCTTTCAACCTCATTTACTCTTATCCACTATTATTTACATACAAATTTTCACATCCACAATATCCCCATGGACCCCCTTATCATTTAAGAGCAAAATTAGCTTTGTAGACCTTGTACAAGCCTTATAAAGCCATACAGAGTATGGATATACCTTATTCGGAAAATGGGGAAAATAGACCCAAAGAGTGGAAGAGGTTTAAAGTTGCCGTTCTCACAGAGCACTGCACTAACGCCAAAACAGGGCAGCGCTGGGTTAAATGATCAAGTTATAATTGTTTCTACTTCTTGGCTTGTAGTATTTGGTCAAATCTAAATCTAAATTCTTCATGTCTGTGCATAACGAGTGCTTCCCCCTCATCCCTCCCAAACCGGTCCGACCGGCAAAGTGCTCCAGAACCTAGTGGTCTGAGTTGGGAGTGGCTTGGACCTCCCTTTGGGAGCGGTATGGTTCGTTAAAGGCTGTGGAGACACTCGCAAAACGCTCCACTCCGACCCGCTCCGTCCCTGTCGAAATGCGGCTTAAGAGGGAGAGAAAAAAAGCTGCAAACCAGAGGCACTGCAGATTCACACCAGTAGATACACACATCTTACATCACAAACTAAAGCCTCAGCTGTTGTGCACCGATATCTTGTACCCAACACGCTGACATCGGGGCAGAAAGCAGCCCTTGCCTACAGCGCCACAGAGGTGCTGACAACAATCCCTCGTTCACAAAAGTGGGACATTTGTGGAAGGGTGTGATCACTGACATCATCTTCATGCTATATTGAGGGCCTTTGTAATCATTTTCTTGTTTATTCTATCCATTGAAACACTTTGGATTGTAGCCACCAACAGCTGCAGTTTTGGAAAAGGTCTGACCCTGCAGTCGTCAAATCCTCGTGGTTGTCCAATTTCCTATTCCTAAAACTAAAAAGGAGTAATAGCTAAAGTTTTCAAAAAGAAGTCAAGTGACCTGGGCTATTTTGATCAGGAAATGTTACACCTTTCATCCAAGTAGTTGTGTGAATTCTGAAGTATAGCTGTGATCAGAAAACTGGACTTTCATAATAAAGAGTTGTGATTTTGCAAAACTGACAAAGCATCTTAAGAAGCAAAACGATGTCTTCTTCTCAAAAAGTTTGCTACTGTGGAACACACCTGGAGGACTGAGAGCAACAGACAAACACATACCATGATGCAAAATGTGTTATCCACATTCCTGTTTCGGTATAATGTATTGCCTGATTGGTGCATTGGAGCTTTTCTCCCTTTTTAAACAATGATGTAGAAAGTGGTTGAAATAGTACCTTTGCGAGGCTCTCCTGCAGCGCTGTCTGGAGATGGGCCAGCTGTCTGTTCAGATGTACAATGGAAATTTCCTCCTTAAACACTTCACAGTTGAGTCTAATCTTTTCCAAAAGGCGGACCTCCAACTGTCTGAACACAAGGACAATGTTGTTTCAGTGTAATAGCTCTCAGACCATATGCATTACAGCTGATGTTTTTATTGGAGCTAATGAGACGCTAAAGAGCAATGATTTTTATGATTAATTGTGTTACCAAATCACTCAATGCTTGGCCACAAAATCTTCTATTCTACATTACGTTATATCTATCTGGGGTTGAGCAAGAGATGTGAAATATATTCTGCATTGTGATAATAGTATTTTATTTTTCCTTTTGATATCAAATCATCTGTTCATGTCCTTCTATTTAACCTGGGACCACCATCAAAATGTACTGGCTAGTATAATGTTGGGGTTATTCACGATCATTTTCTTCTTTGCTTCTTTACGATGATTCTTGAGTTGACACTTCCTACAGTTTTGTATAAGGAACTTTTATTCAGTTTGTTAACCACAAAACATGCAGTAAATGGTTATTTTATTCCATCATGTAATATTAAGACCACACAGAAGGCTGCCATGTTCAGAGGAATGATATCCTAGAACCCTCTGCCCACAGACATTTCTAACACTGATATTACTCTTTTAAAGAGATTCTTGACAAAATGAAAGTGTGATATGATTTCACTAGACTAGCAATTCAATGGCTAATGTCTAACCCTCTTAATAAACAAAAACTATTCAGGATGTTGTCATTTCAGGCCTGGCTCTTTCTGTGTGGAGTTTCCCTGTTGTCCCAGTGTCTTTCTGGGTTTCCTCTGGCTACATTGACTTCCCTAATCAACCAAAAACACACACAATAGGTTAATCGTTCAGCCAGGTTCTCTGACTATAGCTGGGCCATTACTCCTTACAGATAGCTCCAGTGGTTTCCCTATTGGAGCAATAAAGTACTGTATCCCAATTGCAGCCCTTCCCAAACTACAGCAGGTTGCGGCCTCCCTCAGTCAATCTACCAATTTCTAAATTTGCTAAATCCTTATGATAATTACATTTTTTTGTGAATGATATGTAGCATGAAACCTTTGAAGGCTCCCCCTGCAGTCCCTCTAGAGCCCTGTCTAAACTAGGTCTACACCATGGTCTACACAGGGGTCTTTCTTTTCATTTGTGGTCATGGCTGGTTGTTGTTATTGATATTGTATTAAATGTAATCACCACATCCACCTCTCACTTGCCCTTTTAACCTCCTGCACTCTCTGCCACCTACTTCTTTTTCAAGCCATTGCTATTGTTGTTCGTGTTGTCCCTGAGAGTTTGCAGAGTCAGCCGCTTGTCGTGCAGTCGCCCTTTGACCAGCTCCAGCCTCTGTTTGATCTCAGCCGGCCCCAGTCCCTCCACATCGTAACCCTCCATGGACTTCAGCTCTGAGCAGAACGCCACAAGGCCCTGGTGCAAGTCTTGGACCTGAGAAAAACGGTGAAGTGTTGAGGGCGGTATTCTCACATTTTGTTCATCCTGATGTAGTTTCCCACCTGCAGAATAATATTTTGTAGCGAGTCGACTTGTTGGTTCAGCTCCTTGATCCTTGAGTCTTTCTCCGGTTGGTTCACCTGCAGAGGTTTGGTGGATTCATGATGGCCGTTCATGTTTCTGGCGTCTGGATGGTGTCTGGGGGGGACTCTTGGTTTGTCCTGTAAATACGTGAACATTTTGACAATATTTATTTATCCGGATTACATGTAAGGTCCGGTGCATGGGGCATATGAAACTACATCTATGGTTGGACATGACACTCCCAAAACTTCCACAATAGGACAAAAGGCACAGCTACTTGACAAAACACTCTCATAGCTTTTCTGAGAACCTGTCACCGTTATTTTGATGGATTAAGGACTTTTCCACGACAGTTTCCCTTCCAGTTGCATTGGACAGTCTGATTTCCCAAGACTCAAAATGCCAAATATAGTGGCTATAATCAACCCATTCATGATTAACCTCTTAAGCCCGAGGGTCCCCATTTTTGGGGACTTGCCACTTTTAATCTATTTTTTTAAATGTGTTCACAAAAATGTGTTTTTTTCTTCTTGTACAAACTGTATTTTATGACCAAATATATAAATAGGATTCAAAATTTGAATTCTTGGCCAAAATGTGCCAAATTGTGCCCTATTAATTACAATGGGATTCCGCCTGGACTATTTTAAATCGAAACCTCAATAACTTTTCAATTATTAATTGTTACAGATAAACAGTTTGGTAAAAAGTCAATAATTAGCTGTAGTTACTATTGTTGTTTATTTGCTTCTTTACAATGACCTGCTGTAATGTGTTTTTTTTTAGGCGGAATTCATATTTTCTGTCTTTCAGCCTCAGTTACTCAGGCCCACTATGATTTTCTTTCACATCTACAGTCTCCCCATCGACATTCATATCATATGAGAGCAATATGAACATTTTAGACATTTTACAAGCTGTTAAAGCCTTCCAGAGGATATGTAGACCAAACTCTGAAAAAACAGCCACGGGCTTAAGAGGTTAACTTGCATTTTCCACAAGCTGTATAATATGGCATAAGGCAGTTTCTGTACCATTTTAGTCACGTGTAACTCCAGTTGCCGGTTATCAGCTCCGAGGAGCCTGCCGACCTGCTGATCTGGAGACAGCTCCTCAGACGAACCTTGAAAATGGACCACATGTTCTGTAAATAATAGCTCTATGCTTTGTATTCGCAATGCAAACGACTTTTATCCAGCACCTTCTTTGTGTTTTATGCTGAACAGGCTCCTATCTTCTGTCATTCCCAGCGTCTTGAGACACGAGTCCACGATCTTTCCCACAGTGGTTTCCTTTGGCGTTCTCAGGTGAACTATCTGCTGTGAAACTTCACCACGGCGTGACACAACAAGCAGAAGAGACGGCATGAATTATCTTCAAGAGCCGACAGCGCTGTGCTCGTGTTGCCCTGGCGCTTCAGGCTCCACTTCAATACAGCTGTATCATTTGTCCGACATGCACACACTTCCTCTGCTAGGGCATCTAGTTACTCACCATTTATGGCGATCTCGATGAACTGGGAGTTTCTTTGCACCGTGTAGGTTTGGCTGTTGTTTCTGTGGGTCGAAAGGTCACAATTAAGAAGATGAAATACCCCCTTTTTTAAGGCAACAGTGATGAATACAAATGTAGTTTTTACTTTAGCTTTAGAGAGCGTCGGTTCCTAGTCAGACAACTCAGATGGGGAGATGATGTGGACTTGCTCATAGAAGGGAATGAAGAAGAGTGGAGGGGGCCGTTGTTGGACACCACAGGCTCTGTGCACAAAAATACAATATTTGTTTTAATACATAACAATTTCAAGTAGCGTCTGTGTAGGTTCTCAGTCGTACAGGAGTTGTCTATCATAGGCAAAGATTCTTCAGTCTTCATATGTACGGTGTAGTCGAAGTGTCAGACGTTTCGATCTTAGTCCAAAGCTAATGCTAATGCTAATGAGCCTGGACTACTGGGCGGAGCAGGGGCATAGGGAAGTGTCAACAACCTTAGAACTTAACCCAGGAGATACAATAGAGAAGTAACAAGCCCTATTAAGTATGAATAGCCTAAGATGTTTTCCAACCTTTAGTGCCAAGAGAGGAGGGACTTAGAGGTTAACTCCTCCTTCTGGTTTTCTCTTAAGAGACTCACAAGTATGTTTAAGTCTTTATTCGCTGAGGAAGATCTTTGGACTAAGATTGAAACGTCCGACACTTCAACTACAGAGTACAGATGAAGACTGAAGAATTTAACACCTGTCTTCAGAGTCCTTAAGAGTTTAAAAGAACGATGGCAGCAAATCAGCTATTTGGAGACTCACGGACATGAAACAAACAATTATAAATGGAAGATTTATCCTAAACTTTATAAAACGAAAAGCTATAAAAGCATTTCCTCATATTTTCAAGTGTTTGGCATATTGTTTCTTAAAACATATCTGCGCTGTGGTCAGTAATTAGCACATACTGTATCTGAAGAGCCTCTGTTTGGCTTTTTCGTAAAATTTAAGAAGATTTTTACTTCCGATCCTGGGAGGAGGCAGGACTGTTGAGCTCCATATGTTGGAAGGTGCATAAAGTACACAAAAGTATGTATATAATTGTACTTTCTGACCAGTTCAACTTTAGAATTGACAACACCAAATGATCAAGGTACTTTTTGAAACGTTTTGTGGCTTTACTTGGATGAGTGAGGTACATTGCACATGACGTACCAAATGCACTGTTGATTCTCTGGCTGATGCTGCTCGGATTGTCCAGCTCGTTAAAGATGGCCGACAGTAGGTGCTCCCTGTCCTCCATCGTGGTGATCTGCAGCGATTCCAGGATATTCATGTTGATTGAGGCCAGGTCTTCTCCGCACAACTGCGCATCTGCCACAAAAACATATAGGCTCGCTCGTGAACCACAAAGGTGTCAGCTTAAATTTGCCGACATCACACTCTCCTGTCGCTAGCTCTGTGGCAGATCTGCGGTGGCGATAAGTGAAACAGGCCGTGTGCTTTGCTTGTGTGCTGTTGTGAAGCCAACGGGGACAGTTTACAAGAACAAGGATTTACCTCTGATTAAAGGGAGGCATTTCTGGAGTCCGATTCTGGTGAACCACTGGCAGACTTCCTCCGTGTTCATCTCCCGCAGACATTTGGCCACATTTAGTTTCATGTTCTGTGAAAAGAGACAGGAGTCGGGAGCAACAATGACATTAACCCCTTTGTAATGAAGTCACTTTTGAATAATGTGCTTCTAAATGCAGTGGTATTGCAGCATATACATATGTGCCTCATCTTAAAAAAGAAATCAAGGGCCAAAGAAGTTCCTCTAAACTTGACAATCTGTTATTTCCTTCACAGTGTTCCCCAGGGCAGTGTTTATCAAACACCAAAGTGCCTGATAGAAAGATAAAACGCTTTATAGTAAGTCATCATAAATTACTGCATGACTTCATTATGAATTCATGTGAGTTCATTATTGATGATGAAATACAGATGAATTAACACAGTTAATCAAGGCAATTAATTCATTAATGAACATGAGTAATGAATCATGATCATGATGATACAGACAGGGGAAAGCACAAACCTTTTGAAGAATTCATGTTAATTCATGATGAATGAATGCATAAATTCATCATGAATTATGCATTAATCCCCTCCTTGAGCCGCCACCTTATCGTGGTGGAGGGGTTTGAGCACCCAAATGACCCTAGGAGCTCTGTTGTCTGGGGCATTATGCTCCTGTAGGGTCTCCCAGGGCAAACAGGTCCAGAGTGACGGGTAAAGACTAAGAGCGGTTCAGAAGCTCCTTATGATGAGACCATCAAGGCCGGTCACCCAGAGGTGAAGGAGCACTGTGAGGACGTGACCGTCCTCTGGAGGACCCACCACCTGCTCCACCTGCAGGAGGAGCCATAAGGGACTGGTGCAGTGTGATTCGACCCGGCAACAGATAAGCGGAAGAAGATGGAGTATGCATTAATTCATGTACCATTATTAATGTAACTGTCTTACAGATAATACAATTAAGACAGAAATGACTATAACCCGAAAAAGAGGTTTAGTCCTAGTCACCCAGTCTATACTTTAGTCCAATTGATGCCTATGTTATACCCAGTTAAGTCCTGATTTGATACAGATTGAGGCCTGGTCTGAAAAGTTTGATAACCACTGCCCTAGGGGTTCTGAATATTTTCTTTTTAAAAATTATGGCATATCATTAAATAAATTGTAAATCATTGGTCGATACATAAAAGTCTATTTAAATATATGAAACCATACTTTAGATGCTTAGCTGCCCAGAGTGATTGTATGAATGCCAAAGCCAATTAACATGTACGGCGAGACATCCCGGGTGGTTTGGATTGTAATCTTGTGGGTCCTGGTCTGAAAAGTTTGTTAACATCTTTTCTACCCCCCTGTGGGAAAGAATGAGTTTTACAATCACCACTGTCATCACGATGTCGCACATGGAAAATGATTCAGGCTTTAATTAAAGAGAAGACAAAACATGGTCAAACATGGACACTTTGTGACTGCCTGTCTCTCTGATTCATTTTGACACAAAGCCATGTTATTACATATCGCTGCACATAAACATACATTGGGTGTTTAGCCATAAATAATCTTTTGGAAAGGACAATATAATGTTTGCTTATCTGAAAGCATAAACATAGATTTCGGCGTAATTCTTGTCTTAGTCACTGTTGTAGTGTTTATGCTGTTCCTGGGAAGAAACTGCGGCGCTTCCAACAGGATTCCCTTAAAAGGTGATTGGGACTGATTAGCTTGGCTTGGCTTGGCTTTGTATTCATGGACATTTCACTTTAACTGTAAGAATAATGAAAAGATTAGCCTGAAAGGGACCTCAAGTTTGTGGTCACGCTTGTATGTCATACTGCTGAGGATTGGACATGGTTTATGCTTAATATCTTTGTAATTACTGGACTTGTTCACATGAAACAAAATCTTTCAGAAAAAATGAAATAATGATTCAAAATAGTATTTACGGGTGGGAAATATTCTCAATATTTGTGACCGATCACGGAAACCAGGGGCACAAGTCTATTCTGGGGCATTTTGAGTTATTCACAGATTCTGAAAGTGTAGTCTCCAAGCTTTCCAACGATGTGTAGCACATGGAAATCTGATCATATTTGGAGACGTTGTGGCCATTTGAAGGTAGACACTCAAAAAAGCTCAAAGGGGAGAAAACAGATAGTGCAGTTCTCACCTCTCTCTGCTGCTGGGAGAGACAATAGGGCGGACAAAGGGGGGATCTTCTTGATAACGATGATAAAGTGATAATATGTAAAAATTTGTGCTGTCGAACGATTAAAATATTTAATAGCGATTAATCTCATTAATGTCATAGTTAACTTGTGATTAATTGCAAATGAATCACACATTTGTACCTATTCTAAATTACCTTGAATTATCATTTTTATACTATAATCAACATGGAAAAGTGGATAAGGCTTGCTTTGTGAAAATGTTTTTGATTGAACACTACACTACACTAACAGAGTTTTTACTGTAACCACTTTTTTGATTATTATTCCACTAATATATGCTTCTATGCACATTGGGTTGTGTATGAAATGTCCTTTACAAATAAAGTTGCCGTGCTTTGCAACACAAAAGGCTATAAACATGACTCCTATGTGCCATCTGTGTTTATTCTCCATATATTTGCATTTTTGTTGTTGAAAGTTGAATCCCTGGGCGATTGTGTAAAGTGCAGAGTCAGCAGTTTTGGCAAACGCTAACTTAGCACTTTTTGACACAATTTTTTCAACGCGACGTTACATCGCCCCCCAGTGGTTTAGAAGGACAGGTTGGACTCATTTTAAAGCGCAGGTTGTACCTTGTTAATTCATTTGCCAGATTATTATTTATTTTCATTGTCGTTTTCTTCTCTTGCTCTGTGTCCTAAAATATCGGCTCCTACACTGTTTATGGTACAGCCTTATTGAGAGACGCACGAGACGTCTAGAGAGTCAAGCTGTTGGCTCCAGTTGTGCCGCTCTGAACGAAAGAAGAGAAGCTGAATCTTTCCTGCCGTTTGGTTATTGTGCAGCACGGAAGATAGCAAAACACCAGATGCATCTTATTGTAACGCGCCAGACCCACAGCCCAGGAGACCGGTGAGAACAACTTCTAAGGGCTACATTATCACAGACATATACATATTGCCCACCTCTAATAGCACCACTGTCCGCTGAATGGACTTTTGGCTGCAAGATTAATTTGGCAAATTTGTGGGCCAAATCCCTAAGAAACACAATGTTCACAAAGTTTCAACATTTGTGGATTTTCTGTTTCTGGAAAATTCAAAAACATTAAATCACTCAAAGAGTTTTATAGGCCTGTGACCTCCATCTGACACCACATGAAACCACCTAAATAATAAAATCCATTTAGAGGGTTCTGCCGGGCTCTTGACATGAGGCAACACTATATAAATGACTCACATGTAATAATATGTTTCCAGATGAAAATACAAGTCGATAATGTATGGCCATCTCAACTATAGGCTGTGAACCATTTACTTTAGAGCTCTGTTGTTTTGTTTTTCAGCCAACAGATGGATCACCGCGGATACGGGCAATCTGCGCTGGCAAACCCGGGACTCAAAGACCCAAATCCTGGCACTATTTGCGGAGTCATTGCTTTGACAGATCAAGGCAATGCTGCGAAATATAAACAGATTGTATTGTGTAATTGCGGCGGCTCCGGGCAGTGTGCTGATGCCACCCTGAAGGCACGGCTTTGATGGTTGTGCCACTGTACCTTCTCACTGTAGTGTCCGTTCACGTGTGCGCTCAGGGGCAGATAGGACGCTGTGTGGAAGCACAAAGAAAACACCGTCATGAAACACATAAAGGAGCTGACACATTGTTAGTGGTTGATCGGCTCCACTCAGTCAAACGATGTGATGTTGACGCGTGAGGTCTGGCTAGTTTGTGGAGGGGAATGTGTTTCGCAGTTTAACATAGTGTACATCATGCCCCATTGCACAGAAAATGACTTAAGATTTTGTGGTGGACAGTGAAGACCAGTGGTAGGCAACGTCAGGCCCGGGGGCAAAATCCGGCCCTCTATCATGGATCTTTTGGCTCTTACACATACACTGGAAAACATAATTGTCTCAGTCGAGAAAATGGCCTTAAAGAGTTTGAATTGAACCGATTTGGAGATTTAGACTACCGTATTTTCCAGAGTATAAGTCACACTTTTTCTTATGGTTTGGCTGGTCCTGCGACTTATACTCAGGTGCGACTTATATATTAACTCATATGTTACGTTAACATACCAGACACCTATTCAATTCGTTTTCGTTTCGTTAAATTCAGATTGCCAATGGAACAAGTATTTTTTGCTTTCCATGGACATTTTTGTCTCAATTGAAGTTTTTGTTTATTTTAGTTATAGTGATGGAAGATAGTCCAAACCCACTCAAAATCAACACACATTCTCTAAATCCAAGAATTTTCAAGCCGCTTATCTTATTTAAGATGATAATTTCTTCTTTTGTACAACATTCTTAAGGTGGCCACACACTAGAGGATTTTTAATCTTTTGAGACTAAAGATCTGTGCACAGACCACACACACTTAAGGACAGACATGAGCACACACACACACACACACACACACACACACACACACACACACACACACACACACACACACACACACACACACACACACACACACACACACACACACACACACACACACACACACACACACACACACACACACACACACACATGAGGAGTCCCACCACAGGTCATGGCATGAGAGAAAGTTTTTATTGAGCCACTCCTCCTAAGACTAAAAATCTGTCTACAAATCCTCTGTGTGTGTCCAGCTTTACACACGGAACATACTGAAAATGCCTCAGTTCTTGTAAAAAATGTTCTCAAAAACCCCCTTAGGTCATATGATACACAACACATTTGTAGAAAGTAGTGCTTTTCTTTGGGCCAGGATTGGGAGGTTTGGCCCCTGGTCCTTTGACGAGGAAGAAAATGGGCCCCTCACCAGGACAACTTGCCTACCCCTGGTGTAGATGATCACTTACAACTTGATGTAGGATATACTTCAGCAGAGGAGACGTCTGTGTTTAGAAAGATCTGCAAGTTTGCTTTGAAGCTAAAGGCTAACATGCAATAAATGAAATATTAAAATAGACGACAACAACAACAAAAAACTAGACAAAATGATTGTTTTTTATGTAGAATATTTCACATTTGCGTACAGGAAGTACTGGGCCTAACAAGGCTAATGCTAAATATTCGGCTCCGGAGGGATGGTCTGCTGTGTGTCATGACACAAAATAAGGTTAGGAACAGGGATATGGTTTTGGTTAGGTTTATTTTCGGACAAACCAGCTCATAGATCTAAAATCAGGGCAAACCGTCCCTATCTAACACTAACCCCCTATAGCGGGGGCAGGCTTACTGTAGGGAGGGCTGATTTTCTTCATTGTCGAAACACCAAGGGCCTGACCTCCCAAGTGTAGTCCAAAATAAAGCATCACTTTCTACAAATGCCAGTGTTATACATCATGAATGACCTAACGCACTG
>OMNZ01016144.1:0-10930 GCA_900303255.1 Lesueurigobius sanzi
GCGGGGCGGAAGTTTGCCTCCGGTTCTCGACTCAGGAAGTTGGGCCCATCGTAGGTCCCTGGGAATTGTTTCAATGAATGAATGAATGAGGAGATTGACTTATCCCCTTTATACAATTTTTGGCTGCCTTCACTCGGTCTTTGGGGTTCTCTAGGCCGCTAATGCCTCACTCTTCCTTGTATGGTAACAATCAAACTTTTTTGTATGGTAACAATCTAACTTTTATGGAATTGTATTTGTATTCATGACATTATGATTATGTACATACTTAATGTATTTGCACTGGCTGGCGTACTTGCTTACAGTGTTCCACAGTTTGTTGTTCATTCATTATACCCTGATGAAGACCTACGGGTGAAAACGCGTAGGCTGGTCTCAATGAAGGACTTTTATTTTGCATAGACAGGAGTGCCTCGGATTCATGCTTTTTTGACCACACCGAACACATTCATTTGTTGCATTAAAGATATAGTACTTTGGCATTGAAGTAGTGTTAAAACATTAAAGTTGACTTGCTGCTTCTTGTATGAACCTTGGGGGGAAAAGGACACAATTTACTATGGAAATGTATAGACTTAAATACATTTCAATAATTGTTCTTCTCGATTATAGAATTTTTGTAATTGTTGAATAATTTGATTCTCAGCACAGCCGTACTAAATGACTTCCTTTTGAGCACCCTTGCTTTGCCACAGTTCTTGCTCTGAAAAGATGTAGCCATAAACTTGCCGTTATTGTTATTGTATTGTTGGAATAGGAATAATAGCACTGTGAATGCTCTGCGTCATCACTCTACACGCTAAGTCAAGCACATAGGTTTAAGAACAGTGGGACAAGTGCTGAGGCGTTAAGCAGCTTCCTTCGTCTGGCTGCTTCTCCTTCAGTGTAATCCTGAGGAAGAACTGGAACATCACAGATTAGGCCAGGCCATGATTAGACTGAAACATCTACTGACCTGAGCACAGACTGCTGGCCTTCACGCACATCCACCATTCACAAAAACAGGTGGAGAAGCGTATTGAGAAGAGAAAGACATCCATGTGTTTTTGCCATGGCTGAAATGCACTTTTATTCACTGTCAGCAAAGCAGTAACATGTTTCCATGTTGTAATGCAGTCTTTGGCACGAGAGGAGGAAATACATGTGGAATGTGAACACCATAAGAACATAAGCAGATTGAGTTCATGTAAACAAAGGAAGCACAGGCACTTCCACAGCAGCAGGAGAGAGGGCTGTCACGCTTCTCTCTCCAAAGCAATGCCAAATGTGTGTTATAACATTTACATGCATTTGTCATGGCTTCTGTTCTTTCACGAAGTCCCCATCAGTGTTGCAGTGACAGGTGATGCTTGTGTTAGGACGATGTGGCAGACAGAGCCATGGCAGATCACAGTGTTCTCTGCAGAAATACATGTCCATCTCTTTGCACATTAGAAATCGGAGTGTTTTGTTTTGAAGCAGTGTTTTTCTGCTCCCCTCCCCTCCCCCTGCCCAGTACCTCCTCCGCTTCCTCTTTGTTTGCCTGAGCCTCTCGTGAGCCTGGCTCCTCCTGGAGACAGGGCCCGTGCTGTGATTGGCGCAGAGGCTCTGGGGCGGAGCCTGTGCTGGTGTTTTTCTCTCGCAGCTCAGAGCAGACGTCAGTTTCGGTAACAGCGGACACAGAGAGCAAGCACACGCTGCTCTAAAGCGCCTTTAGCAGCTTTATAGCTGCGCCAAAAGCCTTTTAATAATCTTTAAATTCACGTACAAACACGGACAGCCCCTCACTTCGCCCTGTCGCGTGAGGAGTGTAACGCTATCTCAGGATCTAAGCGATAGAGGAGCTTTCACGGCCGTCCTACCCTTCTGTGAGGCCTTTTGTTTTTCACGCCTGAGTAGGGGAACATTAGCGCCCCCTGCGGTCCAGAGGAATAGTCTGAGGATAGGGAGCCACAGAAGCCGGACCTGCAGCCTCCTGATCGACGTGGGACCTCTCAGCTCAGCTGTCCGATGCGGGGAGACGATGAGTCCCGCTCTGGAAGTGCTTATGCAGGCGGAAGGAACTTCTTATCCCGGAAAAGGGGTGATGCTTGAGCCCTTTGTGCACCAGGTTGGGGGCCACTCCTGTGTGCTGCGGTTCGGGGAGCAGACCATCTGCAAGCCCCTGATCCCGCGGGAGCACCAATTCTACAAGAGCCTCCCCGCAGAGATGAGGAAGTTCACCCCGCAGTACAAAGGTGAGGCTGGGCAGAGAGCTGTCAGTGGGAGATGGGCCTGTGCCATTTATGTCTCATGATGTTCTTCTCCGTTATTGTAGGCCTGTCAGATGCTGTTCGTCATTGAATAATCTATATCTTACATGGGTTAGCTTTGTAATAACTGCACAATGGTGTTTGTCCCGTGCATTTGGTGCAGTCTGTTCAGTGGATGCCGTAGCCTTGACTGGTGGCGATGACTTGGTTAAAGGCCCCCTCATGCATCACTCAGTCCACCTTTCTGATATATTTATAATAGAGATTCCAGTTTGCTAAAGTCATCTGCTCCAGTATGTTATTGACCAATGCAAAAACCCTGGGTTTTTCTGGACGGCACCCCAATATTCTAGTGGCACCTGCCAGGAGGAGGCTGAGCTGCTCTGGCCTGACTTCAGAGGGCTCCAGTTACACCAGTGGAGCTTGGGTTTCTGCTCCATCAAAAATAAATGGGACACACACATCACCAGAGTCATTCACAAGCCAATTTTCCACGTCACACATAGCTGCACATACACATGCAGGCAAATGTGTCCTGTTACGAGATGCCTTAGGTGTCTTGGCATGCAACCTCGAGACAATGTAGAATGAATGTCTAAGCCTGACAGGTTGTTTACTGCTGAATAAGAATGTATTTATGTGTCTATCTGCAGCCTATGGTTTTAGTGACAGACCTGCTCCTTGCTTGTCTAGTGAAAGGTTGTTTTGTCAAGTTAAACATGAACATACTTGGTGCTAGTTTAACCTGGAGTCTGTCCTTGTTTCGCCCTGGTTCAATCCTCACATTAACCATGGTTGCAACTATTTGAAGAAAGTTGTTTTGAGAAAAATTGGTTCTTTGTGTGGTCAAGTTGGCAGTGGTGGCTCACATAGTAGTAGCAGGTCGTCTAATAATTGGAATGATGGTTCAATCCCGGCTCACACTGGAGCAAACTGTTGTGTCCTTGAGCAAGGCACTAATCTCCCACTGCTTGTCTGACTGTTGTGTGTGATCGAGTAAATGGTTGTGGTCGAAGGAGCTGATGTCAGCCTTGCTTCTGTCATTCTGCACAGGGCAGCTGTGGCTACAATAGTGGCCTACCACTACAGAGTATGGAGTGAATAAATGACTATAATGTAGCACTTTGAGATGTTTGTCAAACTATTGGCGGCACGGTAGCACAGTGGTTAGCGCTCATGCTTCACAGCAAGAAGGTCCTGGGTTCAGTCCCGGGCCAGGACGCAAATTTATACAGGATGGCAGGGGAAGTGATGCCGATTGGCTAACCCAACCCTAACCTTAAGGATAGTGACGATTGGGGATCATCTTGATATTCATTGAATTCAACCCTTGTCTTATTGACACATTGAAAATATATTGAATAATTAATTCTGTAACTGGTCGTACATGTTAAAGCAGTAACTGTGTTCCTATTTGTTATTTTGTGCATTGAAAAACATGGTATCTTCAGTTATGTGGAGGTGCTATTTAAATGTTTTAGCAGGGAGTAAGTGAACTGGTGGTGTCTAGTTTAAATTGGTGAGACTGTTGATTTGCCTCGCGGTGAAAAGGGATATGTTTAATGGCGTACGCAGTGGCCGAGTGACGTGGTTCTGCACACCCATGGGAGAACCGGCCTGAGAAAGTTCACAAGTTGACCCGGCACCCAGTGGCATTGGGCCAAGGACTGAATGTTTTGGGGTCAAAGCCATGGACATGAGATTCAAGAGACGAAGGTCAAGGAGTTTAAAGAATGTGTACAAACGAGCTAAATCTAGATCATTTTAAAAGTCATACAATTTGTGTCAAAACAGTTGATCAAGAAGAGTTTCAAAGTATAGAAAGATATAGCCAGAATTATCATAATATTAGAAAGTACTATATTTCTCCAAGTAATATCAAAACATTTTGGCTCAGTATATTCAAACATTACATTGTTTTGTTAGTGTTTGATAGTTATGTAAATATTAACTGAGTGCTCAATTAAAGTTTTCTTATGGTATGAAACCACATTCAATATTAACTTTTGATACATTTCAGGGAAAATGTAGGGCTCTCTGAAGAACGAAGTGATTTAAAAGTAGGGCTGGGTAATAAGACAATGTTCATTTTTTATTAAATTTGAATACATTAACGGTCGACAACATAGACCTGGTAGTTATTTATTTGAAAAGGGACAGTGCACATTCATCAGTATTACAATACAATGTATACATTGTAAATATGCCCAATTTAGCCAAGTTGTTGAAGATCATTTTGATTTTAATTTGATAGAACAAGGGCAGCAGGGCAGTTAAGTAGTTGAGGAACTCTCATTATTATTACCACCAACTTCACTCGTCTAAATACAATAGATCAAAGTGTGTTACAAAACCATTATTTGCCCTTTGACCTTGTAAAGCGGCTCTTTTGTGTGGAAGCAGTGAGTCAGAAGTTCCCACACTGCGCAGTCCGTAAATGATGACAGTGCAACTCCGGGGCACGCTCTGTGAGGACGGCCCATGCAACTGTTATAGAGGATCCATGGGACAGGAGAGAGGATTAGAGCGAGGGGCTGGGCTCGTAGTGATGATGTCAGCGGGGGGGGGGCGGGGGTTACGCCGCAGCGATGATGTCGGCACCACATGACTGAACAACGTGGAAGCAGCATAGGAAGAGAAAAGGCGTGTGTGATGTAAAGATATCTAGTCAGATGGCTCCCTCATTATGGGCTGTATGGACTAGAAATAAATGTATGGACTCATATAATTTAAATTTGTCCTGCTTTGTTCATGTGGAAGAAGCTTCATGAAGCAGTGGAACTTAATTAAACATAATTATATTAAATAATATGATTCTAAAGTAGACTAAATACATTTTAGAAGTTGAAATCACAAAAGTCTTTCCTCTGACTTTCAAACAGCCCCAAAAATACATGAAACTTATAAATGTTGAATGTAAAAGTTCAGTTTTAGTAATAATTTTCCTAATTTAGTAAAATTTTAGCCATGGTTTTGGCCATGATTTGGTGTTTTTGAAGTCTTGTTGTGTACACAGTTGGCTGAAAAACAAAAGACATATTGAATAGATCATACTGTATTGAACATTTTTTGTCAAACATCGCTATCACAATATTGCACACATCGCAAGGTCTTTCAATATTGTCCTTTTATCACTGACTGCCCCTCCTCGATCCGCTTCCTTCCTGTTTTCCGCTGCAGCTGTGAGGTCCATTCAGCCCTTCCCCCTGCACTTTCAATGGTACACACAAGTGCCTATCCAAGCACAGTTTCTGCTTCAGGATGGGCGGGTGCATTAGGAAATGGCGCTGCACGGCGGGTGGTCCGATTCATGAAATTAAGTTGTAAATCCTTCTTGGTTACAAAGGCATGTACACGGCCGTATTGTTCAGTGGCTGTTGACAGACCAAATTGACTATGTGGATGAAATGGTTGCTACACAAGATGTCTCTGGTGTTAATTTGATGCTTGGCTTGGTTTGGTCATTAAGTAAATCCCATTGAAACCTGTTTAAGTGTTATCCAGCCATTATCTGCTATGACATTATGCAAGATCAAGGAGACAGAAGTTGTAATTTGTCAAACGTCTGAACCATTTTGTTGGTTTTCTTGCCTCACGTTCTAATTTGATTGTGGTTTTCATCAGGACGTGCAATGTTGGAGCAATGAAGTCATATCTACAGGAATCAACTTGAAATTCGGGCAAGGTCAGGTCTAAACCGGGGCTAAGCTTGGACTAAACTGATGACACACAAAAAATATGTATATTTGATATACGATGATTCAGAGTCTCCTCTTAGTAATAAAGTGGCTATGGTCATTCTCCATAGTCAATTTTCTCCCTCAAAACATGCAGCCTGCAATATGACAGTGCATATGACATGTTTGAATACGTTTGCTATTATGACTTAGTTTGATGGGTATTATTTGTGGAAAGTAATCATCTTGGTATAACATAGTTGGCACGGCAACCGCTGGATCGTTTGCCTCTACGAATGTCACTGCCCGTGTCAATGCCCAATAAGGAAGTGAAAAATAAACATAGCAAAAAAGGTTGAACCAGGGAAAAGTAGGTCATAATAAGTGATATTTTAATCCCTAAAAAACACGATCACTTGTGCTGGACCTTAATATTTAGTAGAGAACAATATTATGATTTCACTAATAATTTCGTCGTCCATCTTGTGTGAACAGGAGTGGTGTCTGTGAGCTTTGAGGAGGACGAGGAGGGGAACCTGTGCCTCGTGGCCTACCCGCTGCACACCGAGTCCGGAGACCTGGAGAACAAAGACCCTTCGTCGGACTGCGAACCCAAAACCAAGATGCTGAAGTGGAGCAACAAGAAACAGGCGCCCCTACTGGTGGACAACGACAACTACAGCAAGGACCGGGCGAGACACAGTCGCAAAGAGGACAAACTAGTCAGGTCAGTAGCGATTACTTGCTAATAGCTACATAGCATGAGTTTATTTAGATTCTGGTCCACGCAAAACAAGCCAATAGTTAGTTATTTACTGTTTTCTTTTCTCTTTTTTGCAGTTACAATCGTGAAGAATCGCAGCAGCAGCAGGCCGAGGTGCTATACTTCACTCTGGAGGAGAGCAGCATGTCCCCCCAGATCAAACACAATCCATGGAGCCTCAAATGTCACCAACAGCATCTGCAGCGCATGAGGGACAACGCCAAGCACCGCAACCAATACAGTATCCTTTACATGAGCCCAGCAGCGTGAAACAGGGTGAAACCATCTGAGTAAATGTGTTTAATCATACGAAGTGTGTATTCCGGTGTAGTCCTTGACCCCCTCCACAGAGTTCATCCTCCTGGAGAACCTGACATGGCGCTACAGAGTGCCCTGTGTGTTGGACCTGAAGATGGGCACTAGGCAGCACGGAGATGATGCCACAGAGGAGAAAAAAGCTAATCAGATACGCAAGTGTCAGCAGAGCACCTCGGCCTCCATCGGAGTGCGCCTGTGTGGGATGCAGGTATGGACCCAGTGCCTTTAGTCTTGACTGTGGTTTGTTCATGTGTGTGGTACTGATGCTCCTCTGTCTCCTCAGGTTTACCAGTCAGACTCTGGGCAGCTCATGTTCATGAATAAGTACCACGGCCGTAAGTTGACCCTGGCTGGGTTTAAGGAAGCTCTGTACCAGTTCTTTCATGACGGGCGGCGTCTGCGCAGAGAGCTGCTGTCCCCGGTGCTGCGCAGACTCAAGGAGATGAAGGCTGCGCTAGAGGCCTGCGAGTCCTACAGGTTCTACTCCAGCTCTCTGCTCATCATCTATGACGGCGACCCTCCCCGGGGCAGACCACGGCCGCGAGGGGGTGAGGAAGGCGAGGATGAGCCCTCTGATGAAGAGGAGCAGAGTGATGAGGATGAGGAGGGAGCATGGTGCTCCGGCCCCAGCAGCAGCTCTGGAGCTGGGGTCAGCAGAGGCTCTGTTCCCCCTGACAGCAGTGGCCCAGAGGTGGACGTTCGAATGATCGACTTTGCCCACACCACATGCCGCCACTACGGTGAGGACAGTGTGGTGCACGAGGGCAAGGACAGTGGCTTTATATTTGGACTACAGAACCTGATCTCCATCATCTCTCAGCTGGAGGACCACAGCACGGACTGAACTAGGAGTAGAGCTTTTTTCTTTTAATGCTTTGGGACAGCACTAAGCTAACCCTGGTGCTCCATGGTGTGCTACACCTGAATAGGAGCGGGCCCTTTGTGGCCCTTAGAGCCTCTGTGTGGGACAGAGCTGTTTCCTCCAGAGGAGTGGCCCGTTGGGGCCAGACCTGCACTTTTCTCTCAGAGACTTCAGTCTTTAGGACAGTTTAAGGTGAGGGCTGTTTGTTTAGCGTCCTGTTGATGGTGTGTGAAGTTCTCTCTGAGAGAGACGGACTGTGCCAGAGGAAGTGAAGTAGATGTAGCCCCTGGTGCTTTACCTGTGACACAGTGTTTTTATTATTTTGAACTCCCCAACAGCACAGCACATTATTATCGGGGAACAGACTGTAAAGCTATTCCACGTAGCATTTAAAGGTTACTCTGATAAGGACTTGTTTATTGTTTTTCCCATGAGACCCTGAGCATTTATTTAGTGTGTCCAGTGGACATGTGGTGGAAGTTATTACAGGTGTATAAGAAGGGATTCGCCTTTCAGCGGCTGCTCTCCTGTTGATTTTGCCTATGGACATTTTGAGGGAGACGCAGCTGCTCTATTTCTGTTTGGTCATTGTCTTTGTTTCTGTCTTTCTCGTTTTCATTCCTAAAGAAAATCTATTGTTTAAACACAAAGACTATAAAGAGACTTATTTATTTGCCACTTTGTTTAAAGCTTAAGATGAAAATGGAAACAGCTACATTCCATTATGATCCAATACCACTTAATGTTGTTTTACTGACTTTGATTGATTTTGTTATTGCCAGAGCCACTGGCTCTCCTGTACAAGCACCAGGCCTAATCCTGGCTCTCCTGTACAAGCACCAGGCCTAATCCTGGCTCTCCTGTACTGTGTGTTAACAGTGTCTTGATAAATAAAGGCATTCATTTGTGGTAAAACTGTTTCAGTTTGTTATTTTCTCCTAAAGTTGACGCTTGACAGGTGACAGTGAGTCAAATGCAGAACATTGTTTACATACAGGAACTATAAAGTACACCTTACTGTAACTTTGAAGTAAATACAGGAAACATGTTGTTTTATCAGTTTGCATAACAAGATCAAGGACTATGTAACAAAAGCATGGCATGTTCTCGCTCACTCTTTTCTTATTGTGTTTGAATGAGCTGTTCTCTGTAATCCTCACACTCAAACACGCGTCATGGCGTTGCTTTTTATTCCATCAGACGTTGAAGCAGTGATGGCGGCGGCTGGCACGCTTTAATCACGTTAATCTCTTGTACACAGCAGAACTTTCCCAGAGCAGGTCTAAAGCTAAAGTCCAGCAGGAAGTATTTTAGGCTATTAACTTCTCCACAAAACACATTGGGACAGATCTTGAATGAACTGAATGCACTTAAGTGTAATTATTGTTACTGCAAAATTCAGGTGGATATATTGTTATTGTACATATTTAAAGTATAAATATTATAAAATAACTGTATTCTGTCAATTCAGCATTACTTACTTTACATTACTTAAATAGCAAAACAATTAAAACACACAATGAACTGACACAAATAAATCCTTAAAGTGCATATGACACATGAGACAAAATGTTCACTAAAATATAATTTATACACATTTATGCTTAAGATTTAACATCCCTTTGAAGATATAACTTGTTTTTTTTTTTCTTTTTCCATGACTGAGATACCTAGACTTACCAGCAATACAATAGATCCCAAAAAATGACTAATGTTCTATCAATGAAAACCGTGTCCCTGTTTTCACATTACTTGCTATTAGCATTAGCCTCACCGGCCAGTCACAAGATGGCAGAACAAGCGTTTATTAAATCTTTGGGTAAACAATCCAGCTGTTGGTGTGCCGATCATATTATACAAATGAGAAATAAGGGAGTCAGAATCCAATGGAACCTTTATATGTGTCACTGACTTAAAAAAGTTGTAAAACATGACTGTTGAATACAATCCAAAAGTTTTGCACAGAATAGGTTTTTTTTTATGTCTTTGCGGCAAGCGAATAATCTTTCTTGAGCCTGGACGACAGGACAGGAAATATGTTGAAAAACCAGCCTAGTGGAAAATGTTAAACATCTACAGTGGACGCCCTGTTTCATGATGCAGTAGTGGAATTGAAAACAACCATGGTGTCTGGGTGTCTGGCAAGGGTTGGAACATATCAGGTGTGTCAACTGAACCTTTCACGATTGTCTCCTCATCAAATGCCATTCACCAAAAGCTGCACACGCATCTCAAATACAAGATCTTTACTTGTCCCTTAACAGGATCAAAAGATTTGGCCTCGACATCATAAAATATCTCCAGATGACGCCTACAATGACAGTGAAGTATGTAGTTTATGGCCGCGGTGAGAAGCGAAGGTTGGCCCTGGCAATAAATCAAAAGGCTCAAGAAGGAGGTTATTGTTCCTTACATATAAAAAGCTAATAGGAGTTTTATTTCCTGCTCACCTGTTGCCTGCCCACATTTTGGCGCACACTGGCGTGATGCTTGATGAAATCTGTACACGGTCAATGCAGTTAAGTGATCAGATCTATGCTAATCCATACTGTGCCTATTTTCATGCCTGGTTTATTGTACTGCTTAAATCAAACATATTTTTAGCCAAAGCCTCACATGGCATGTCAGTAATGAGGGCAAATAAATGCAGTCCAAAAATGTTACTTCTTCAAAACTGTAAATCACAAAACAGGAAGTTGATCTGTGGTTGATTGACTGCATGTTGCATTTCGTTCTAAACCAGAGGTGCTCAAAATTACCACATTACAAGATATATATTACCAAGTACCAAGACCCAAATTGGACTAAATTATGTTTAAACTGGGTAAACACCACGTCAAACCAGAAAAACATAAACTGAAGTCTTCACTTTTAGAACAAAACTAGTTGTTCTCAACTGGTATTGTGTCAAGGCCTACCATGCAAGATCTGATATCACCAAGTAATTAAGAGTCCAGGCCAGGGCCAAAGTCAAAGTTGTTTGCCCAGGACTCTTAATTACTTGGTGATATCAGATCGTGCGTCCTACTTATGTGAACTGCTGCTTGCGCATCAGCCCAGTGGAGCACCGCGGCCTTTA